>JAKCPB010001103.1:0-75158 GCA_021442155.1 Cymbidium sinense
TTTGGTTAAATGGTTTTTTAGTTTATTATTTCTGTTAGTTTGGTTATTATTAGTTATTTAGTTTATTATTAGTTATTAGTTATTATTATTAGTTAGTTAGTTAGTATAGTTATTAGATATACATTTAGTTTATTATTATTAGGTTTAGGTTTAGGTTTAATTATTAGTTAGTTTTAGTTTAGTTATTTTTCTTTAGATATTAGTTTATTATTATTAGTTATTATTATTATTAGTTAGTTATTATTAGTTTAGTTTAATTAGTTTTATTAATTTTGTTTTATTAGTTAGTTATTAGATAGTTATTATTATTATTATTAGGTTTTATTTGTTTAGTTATTTATTATTATTATTATTATTATTAATTTTAGTTTTTATTAGTTTTATTAGTTAGTTAGTTAGTTTATTAGTTTAGGTATTATTATATTATTTAGTTAGTTATTATTAGTTTTAGTTATTAGTTAGTTATTATTAGTTATTAATAGTTATTTAGTTTAGTTATTTTAGTTATTAATTTTAGTTTAGTTATTAGTTAGTTCATTCATTTTTTATTATTTTAGTTGTTTAGTTATTTAGTTTAATTATTTTTTTAGTTATTATTAGTTTTTTTATAAGTTAGTTTTATTATTATTAGTTTTACTAGTTTTAGTTTATTTATTAGTTTAATTTTTTAGTTATTAGTTATTATTAGTTTAGTTATTAGTTTAGTTTTTAGTTATTAGTTATTAATTTTTAGTTATTAATTTTTATTATTAGTTAGTTTTTTTAGTTTGTTAGTTAGTTATTATAGTTATTCATTTATTATTATTAATTTTTTTGGTTTATTAATTTAGTTAGTTTAATTAGTAGTTTAATTTTATTAGTTTTTAGTTAGTTATTTAGTTTATTATTTAGTTGTTATTATCAGCTTTATTAGTTATTAGTTATTTATTATTATTAGTTTTATTTATTATTTTAGTTATTAGTTATTAGTTTATTAGTTATTTTTATTATTAGTAATTAGATATTAGTTTTAGTTATTATTATTAGTTAGTTATTAGTTAGTTTTATTATTAATTATTTATTTTTTAGTTTAATAGTTTAGTTATTAGGTATTATAAGTTATTTAGTTTAGTTATTTTTATTAGTTATTATTTTTTAGTTAATTTATTATTATTATTATTATTATTTATTAGTTTAGTTATTAGTTATTCGTTTTAGTTTTAGATATTTATTTATTTATTTATTAGTTATTATTATTTTGTTATTATTATTAGTTAGTTATTTGTTTATTAGTTTATCATTAGTTATTAGTAGTTATTAGTTTTATTAGTTAGTTATTATTAGTTATATTGATTTAGTTAGTTATTATTATTAGTTATTAGTTTGTTCATTTGTTATTATTAGTTAGTTATTATTATTAGTTTTTAGTTTTTATTAGTTTTAAGTTAGTTTTATTAGTTATTAGTTAGTTAGTTTATTATTAATTTGTTATTAGTTTTAGTTTATTAGTTTTTTTATTAGTTAGTTTAGTGATTAGTTAGTTATTAGTTATTTATTTTATTATTAGTTCTTAGTTTTTATTTTAGTTTATTATTAATATTATTATTAGTTTATTAGATTTAGGTTTAGGTTTATTAGTTTTATTATTTTTTTATTAGTTATTAGTTTATTAGTTTATAATTTTATTAGTTAGTTATTATTATTATTTATTATTAGTTTATTTATTTTATTAGTTTATTATTAGTTATTAGTTTTCTAATTTAGTTGTTAGTTATTTGTTTATTTAATTTTTATTTGTTTTATTATTAGTTTATTAATTTAATTATTATTAGTTAGTTTTAATTTATTAGTTATTAGGTTTAGTTATTACTTTATCTAGTTTTATTAGTTAGTTTATTTATTGGTTTATTACTAGTTTATTAGTTTACTATTTTAGTATTTAGTTAGTTATTTAGTTATTATTATTAATTATTAGTTTAGTTATTATTATTTTAGTTATTTATTAGTTTATTATTGTTAGTTATTAGTTCTTATTAGTTAGTTAGTTTTTATTAGTTTATTAGTTTATTAGTTTCTTAATAGTTTTAGTTAGTTATTTATTAGTTAGTTTTATTAGTTAATTTAGTATTATTATTATTATTTTTTTTTTTTTTTTTTTTTTTTTTTTTTTTTTTTTTTTAGGTTTTATTTTTAGTTTATTTTAGTTATTAGTTTTAGTTTTTTATTGGTAGTTTTTAGTTATAGTATTATTTATTTTTTATTAATTTTTATTAGTTTTATTAGTTTAGTTATTATTATTAGTTATTATTAGTTTTTAGTTAGTTATTTTGTTAGTTATTATTTGTTAGTTAGTATTTTTTATTAGTTAGTTTATTAGTTATTATTTTAATTATTAGTTTTATTTATTTTAGTTATTAATTTAGTTTTATTAGTTTTGTTTAGTTATTAGTTTATTAATTTATTAGTTTTTTAGTTAGTTAGTTTTTTAATTTATTAATTTAGTTTATTATTTGTTAATTTAGTTAGCTATTAGTTATTAGGTTTAATTATTATTAGTTAGTTAATTAATTAGTTTTTTAGTTTAGTTATTAGTTATTATTATTATTAGTTTATTTAGTTTTTATTAGTTTTTAGCTTATTAGTTAGTTATTAATTAGTTATTAGTTTAATTTTAGTTTAGTTAGTTTTTTTAGTTTTAGTTATATTAGTTAGTTATTTTATTTAATTATTAGTTAATTGGTTTTCTTTTATTAGTTATATTATTACTTAGTTTTATTAGTTTTAGTTAGTTTATTGGTTTAGGTTTAGTTTTTAGTTTATTAGTCATATAGTTTATTATAAGTTATTAGTTTTTTTTATTAGTTAATTTATTAGTTATTAGTTTTTATGATTAGTTTAGTTATTATTATAGTTATTGGATTATTGGTTATTATTACTAATTAATTTTATTTTTTTTTATTATTTATTTAGTTTATTAGTTTTTAGTTAGTTTAGTTTTAGTTACTATTATTATTATTAGTTTTATTTATTAATTTATTTAGTTAGATATAAGTTTAGTTATTAGTTTATATTAGTTTTTATTAGGTTATTATTAGTTTTATTATTAGTTTAGTTAGTTTAGTGAGTTTTATTATTAGTTATTATTTTATTAGTTTTAATAGTTTTAGATTTTAGTTATTATTATTAGTTATTAGTTATTATTATTAGTTAGTTTTTGGTTTTATTATTAGTTATTAGTTATTATTATTATTATTAGTTTTATTACTAGTTATTTATTAGTTTTATTAGTATTTTAGTTTAGTTAGTTATTTAGTCATTTGATATATTTTATTATTTATTTATTATTATTAGTTATTTATTAGTTTATTGTTTTATTATTTATTATAGTTTTTAATTATTGTTAGTTATTAGTTAGTTTTATTAGTTTAATAGTTTTAGTTAGTTTTAGTTTTATTATTAGTTATTAGTTTTATTATTAATTATTATTATTATTAGTTTTTATTTTTATTATGAGTTAGTTATTATTATTAGGTTATTTTTTATTAGTTAGTTTATTATTTTGTTATTAGTTTTAGGTTTTTATTATTAATTAGTTATTTATTAGTTTTATTATTTAGTTTATTATTTTAGTTTATTAGTTATTACTTTAGTTATTAGTTTTAGTTTATTAGTTTAATTTATTAGTTTTTGGTTATTAAGTTTTAGTTATTAGTCTAATTAGTTTTATTATATTGTTATCATTAGTTAGTTTTATTATTTATTATTATTATTATTATTATTATTATTATTAGTTATTATTATTATTATTATTATTATTATTAGTTTTAGTTATTTTTTAGTTATTAGATTATTTTATTAGTCAGTTTTAGTTTAATTATTATTTATTATTAGTTAGTTTTCTTATTTATTTATTTATTACTCTAGTTATTAGGTTTTAGTTATTATTAGTTATTAGTTATTATAATTTATTATTAGTTTAGTTATTATTAGTTTATTAGTTATGAGTTTATTAATTTATTTTTGTTATTATTATTAGTTTATTAGGTTATTAGTTTTAGTTAATTAGTATTATTATTTAGTTTTATTAGTTTTTAAGTTTAGTTATTATTTAATTAATAGTTTTCAGTTATTATTATTTATTAGTTTATTTTTATTATTAGGTTTTAGTTTTATTATTTAGTTATTTATTAGTTTAATTTTATTAGTTTTTAATTATTATTATTATTAGGTTTTATTAATTTATTTATTTTAGTTACTTTATTAGTTATTAGTTTAGTTTTTTTAGTTTTTAGTTTTATTAGTTAGTTAGGTTATTAGTTATTAGTTATTAGTTATTATTAGTTATTATTATTATTATTAGTTTTAGTTTAGTTATTATTTTTAGTTAGTTATTAGGTTTAGTTAATTATAGTAGTTACAAGTTTATTAGGTTTTTAGTTATTATTAGTTTTATCAGTTTTATTATTTATTATTTATTATTATGTAGCTTATTAGTTATTAGTTAATTATTATTAGTTAGTTTATAATTATTATTTATTAGTTTTTATTTAGTTTAATTAGATATTATTATTATTAGTTTTAGTTATTATTAGTTATTATTATTATTATTTAGTTATTAGTTATTAATTTTAGTTACTAGTTATTATTATTTTATTAGTTATTATTAGTTTATTAGCTTATTAGGTTTTAAGTTTAGTTATTATTATTATTATTAGTTTTTATTAGTTATTTGTTATTAGTTATTAGTTATAATTTTTTAGTTTATTAGTATTTAGTTTTATCAGTTTTTAGTTTATTAGTTTTAGTTAGGTTTTTTATTTAGTTTATTAGTTAGTTTTATTAGTTAAGTTATTATTAGTTTAGTTTATTATTAGTTATTTATTTTATTTTATTAGTTATTAGTTTTTATTAATTTTGAGTTATTACTTAGTTATTTAGTTATTATTAGCTAGTTATTTACTTAGTTATTATTATTAATTTATTTATTATTAGTTTATCAGTTATTAGTTTAGTTAGTTTAGTTAGTTTTTTATTAGTTTGTAATTATTAATTTATTATTATTATTATTAGGTTTTTAGTTCTTAGTTGTTAGTCATTAGTTAATTTTAGTTAGTTTTTTAGTTTATTAGTTAGTTTTTTAGTTATTAGTTAGTTATTATTATTATTATTATTATTATTATTTTAGTTATTAGTTTATTAGTTAGTTAGTTTATTAATTAGATTAGTTTATTAGGTTTTATTAGTTTTTATTAGTTATTTAGGTTTTAGTTTAGCTTTTAGTTTAGTTATTAGTTATTTTATTATTATTAGTATTTGTTAGTTTTAGTTTGTCAGTTATTATTAGTTTTAGTTTTCTTAGTTTTTTAGTTTTTATTATTAGTTATTAGTTTTAATTTATTACTTTTATTTAGTTATTAGTTTTTATTAGGTTATTAATTTTTATTATTTATTAGTTTTAGTTTTATTAGTTGGTTAGTTATTTATTTTATTAGTTTTTTATTAGTTTAGTTTTATTAGTTAGTTTAGTTATTTAGTTTTATTTTTTAGTTATTAGTTTAGTTATTTAGTTTATTATTATTAGTTATTACTTTTATTATTTATTATTAGTTAATTTTTAGTTATTATTTAGTTAGTTTAGTTTAGTTTTTATTAGTTTTTATTAGTTAGTTGTTAGTTACTTATTAGTTTATTATTTTAGTTATTAGTTATTTGTTATTATTATTTTTAGTTTTAGTAAATATTTTATTTATTATTATTAGTTAGTTATTTTATTATTATTAGTTTATTAGTTTTATTAGTTATTAGTATCTTATTTATTAGTTATTTAGTTTATTAGTTTAGTTATTATTATTATTTTATTATTAGTTTAGTTATTTTTATTATTATTAGTTATTATTATTAATTTAGTTATTATTAGTTATTAGTTTAGTTAGTTATTTAATTTTAGTTTATTAGTTTTTTAGTTTTAGTTATTATTAGTTTGTTATTAGTTATTATTAGTTAGTTTTATTATTATTAGTTTATTAGTTAGTTAGTTTAGTTATTATTATTAGTTTTAATTTATTATTATTAGTTTTATTAGTTTTATTATTATTATTAGTTATTTTTATTAGTTTATTAGTTATTAGGTTTTATTAGTTTTAGTTATTTATTATTAGTTATTAATTTTCTTAGGTTTTTAGTTTTATTAGTTATTTATTAGGTTTAATTTTAGTTTTATTAATTAATTATTATTATTAGTTATTGATTGTTAGTTTATTTAGTTATTAGTTTTAGTTTTATTAGTTTTATTAGTTATTATTAGTTTTTTAGTTTAGTTTTTTATTAGTTTATTAATTAGTTAGTTAGTTATTATTATTATTATTATTAGTTTTGTTTATTATTAATTTATTATTTATTTTATTAGTTAGTTTTAGTTATTAGTTATTATTATTATTATAATAATAATAATTATTATTTTTATTAATTTAGCTTATTAGGTTAGTTATTAGTTATTATTATTATTATTATTATTATTATTATTATTATTATTATTATTATTATTATTATGTGTTATTAGTTAGTTTTATTTTATTTAGTTTAGTTCCTTAGTTATTATTTGTTTATGAGTTAGTTTTTTTTAGTTTTATTAGTTTAGTTAGTTAGTTTAGTTTAGTTATTAGTTTATTAGTTTTATTAGTCAGCTTTATTAGTTTTTATTTTATTATTATTAGTTATTATTAGTTATTATTAGTTAGGTTATTAGTTTTTTATTAGTTTTTATTATTAGTTAGTTATTATTATTAGTTAGGTTATTTTATTAGTTATTTGTTATTAGTTTGTTATTTAGTTTTTAGTTTTTAGGTTTTAGGTTTTTATTATTTATTAGTTTTATAATTTAGTTTATTATTTCAGTTTATTAGTTATTAGTTTAATTATTATTTTAGTTTATTAGTTTTTCGTTATTAGTTTTAATAATTAGGTTTTAGTTATTAGTTATATTATATTATTATTAGTTTGTTAGTTTTGTTTTATTAGTTTAGTTATTTATGTTTATTATTGTTTATTAGTTTGTTTTATTTTATTTAGTTTAGTTATTATTTTTATTATTATTATTATTATTATTATTATTATTATTATTTATTAGGTTAAATTTTATTAGTTATTAGTTATTAATTTTGTAATTAATTTAGTTATTATTATTAGTTTAGTTATTTAGTTATTACTTTTTTAGGTTTTATTAGTTTAGTTATTAGTTATAAGTTAGTTAGTTTAGTTATTTTTTAGTTTAGTTAGTTTGTTATTTATTAATTAGTTATTATTATTTTAGTTTATTTATTTGTTGTTTATATTTATTATTTAATTATTATTAGTTTTATTTAGTTATTAGTTATTATTTTAAGTTATTATAGTTAGTTGGTTAGTATTATTATTATTAGTTTATTAGTTTTATTATTAGTTATTATTATTATTATTATTTTATTAGTTTATTATTATTATTATTTAGTTAGTTTTATTAGTTTAGTTATTTAGTTTAATAGTTATTTAGATTATTAGTTATTTAGTTTGTTTTATTATTAGGTTTATTTTTTAGTTATTAGTTTTTTATTAGTTATTAGTTTTATTAGTTATATAGTTTAGTTACTTATTAAATTAGTTAGTTATTTTATTTGTTATTAGTTAGTTAGTTATTTAGTCTAGTTATTAATTTAATTAATTTATTAATTAGTTTAGTTATTAGTTTTAGTTATTAGTTTTAATTTATTAGTTAATTTTTATTAGTTTTATTATTTATTTATTTATTAATATATTATAATTAGGTTTATTAGTTATTAGTTAGTTAGTTATTATTACTTAGTTATTAATTTATTATTAGTTTACTAGTTTAGTTATTAGTTATTAGTTATTAGTTTTTATTACTTAGTTATTAATTTAATTATTATTTAGTTTACTACTAGTTTTTTAGTTTTTATTTATTAGTTAGTTTTATTAGTTATTATTATTATTATTATTATTATTATTATTATTATTATTATTATTATTATTATTATTATTATTAGTTTAGTTTATTTAGTTTTATTATTTATTATTAGTTAGTTAGCTATTTTATTTAGTTTTATTATTTATTAGTTTTTAGTTATTATTATTAGTTTTTAGTTTAGTTTATTAGTTAGTTAATAGTTATTAGTTTAGTTATTATTAGCTAATTAGTTTTAGTTTAGTTAGTTATTTATTATTAATTTTTATTTTATTATTATTAGTTAGTTAATTTAGTTTAGTTATTATTAGTTAGTTATTAGTAGTTATTAGTTAATTAGTTTTTAGTTTATTTGTTTAGTTTATTAGTTATTTAGTTTATTAGTTTAGTTTAGTTTTTTAGTTTAGTTTAGTTATTAGTTATTTAGTTTTTAGTTTAGTTTATTTATTTAGTTAGTTTTATTTTATTAGTTAATATTATTATATTAGTATATTATTAGTTATTTGTTTATTAGGTTTTATTAATTTATTATTATTATTAGTTATTCGTTTATTAAGTTTTTGTTAGTTTAGTTTATTAGTTAGTTATTAGTTAGTTTTCGTTTATTAGTTTTAATAGTTTTTTAGTTATTAGTTTTATTAGTTTATTAGTTTATTAGATTTATTAGATTTTTATTAGTTACTTATTTATAAGTTAGTTTATTACATTATTAAGTTTTTAGTTAGTTTAGTTATTTTGTTTTATTAGGTTTATTATTTATTATTTTAGTTTTTATTTATTTATTTATTAGTTTTATTATTTAGTTATTATTATTAGTTATTAGTTATTATTAGTTTAACTTTTAGTTTATTAATTAGTTATTAGTTATTATTTATTAATATTTAGTTATTAGTTTTAGTTAATTAGTTAATATTATTAGTTATTATTTTAGCTATTATTAGTTTGATTTTAGTTAGTTTATTATTAGTTATTAGTTAGTTTAGTTTTGGGTTATTTATTATTATTATTAATTATATTAGTTATTTAGTTTAGTTATTATTATTATTATTTATTTTAGTTAATTAGTTTATTAGTTCATTAGTTTATTAGGTTTTATTATTAGTAAGTTTAGTTAGTTTTATTTGTTATTAGTTTAGTTATTTAGTTATTAGTTATTAGTTTAGTTGTTTAATTTATTATTATTAGTTATTATTAGTTAGTTTATTATTATTATTATTCTTATTATTATTATTATTTGTTATTATTAGTTATTAGTTTATTAGTTTAGTTAGTTTTTTAGTTTTTAGTTTTTATTTAGTAAATAGTTTTTTAGTTTATTATTAGTTTATATTATTAGGTTTTATTAGTTATTAGTTAGTCTTAGTTATTAGTTATTATTAGTTTTATTATTTTTATTAGGTCATTAGTTTTTTAGTTAAAATTTAGTTATTAGTTTTATTTTTATTAGTTAGTTTATTTATTAATTTTTAGGTTATTACTTTAGTTTATTAGTTACTTAGTTTATTTATTAGTTATTTATTAGTTAGTTATTTTTAGTTTTATTAGTTATTATTATTATTATTATTATTATTATTATTATTATTATTAGTAGTAGTAGTAGTTATTAGTTTTAGTATAGTTATTATTTAGTTATTAATTTATTATTTTATAGTTTATTAGTTTTATTAGTTTTTTTAGTTATTATTTTAGTTATTATTATTTAATTATTAGTTTATTAGTTTATTAGTTTTAGTTTATTTATATCTAATTATTTTAGTATTAATTATTAGTTATTATTATTGATTATTATTATTATTAGTTATTAGTTAGATTAATTTAATCCATTTATATTATTATTTATTAGTAATTAGTTTATTTAGTTTATTATTACTAGTTATTATTATTATTATTACTTTAGTTTATTAGTTATATTATTAGTTATTATTAGTTAATATATTAGTTATTAATTTATTAATTTAGTTTTATTATTATATTATTATTATTTAGTTTTATTAGTTATTAATTTAGTTTTAGTTAGTTATTAGTTTATTATTAGTTTAGTTTTTTAGTTTTATTAATTTATTATTATTAGTTTATTTTTTATTAGTTTATTATTATTAGTTATCAATTTTATTAATTTAGTTATTAGTGAGTTATTAGTTTAGTTATTTATTTAGTTATTACTAATTAGCTATTAGTTATTAGTTATTAGTTAGTTCGTTTTATTAGTTAATTTCAATTTTAGTTAGTTTTTATTAGTAATTAGTTTAGTTAGTTTAATTAGTTATTATTTATTAGTTATTTAGTTTATTAGTTTATATTATTATTATTATTAATTATTTTAATTTTTATTATTACTTATTAGTTAGTTTACTTATTAGTTTATTATTTAGTTATTGGTTAGTTATTAGTTAGTTAGTTTTATTAGTTTAGTTATTTATTATTAGTTTAGTTAGTTCATTTAGTTTCTATTATTTTATTGGTTTATTAGTTTAGTTTTATTAGTTAGTTAGTTTTTTATTATTTAGTTTTAGTTTATTATTATTTTTTTATTAGGTTTAGTTTTGTTATTTAGTTATTATTAGTTAATTATTAATATTATTAGGTTATTAGTTTTTAGTTTTATTAGTTATTAGTTATTATTTATTATTAGTTTTATAATTAGTTATTTAGTTATTATTATTAGTATATTAGTTTTTATTTAGTTTTAGTTATTTAGGTTTGTATTAGTTATAATTAGTTTGGTTATTTAGGTTACTAGTTTAGTTAGTTATTAATTATTAGTTTTATTAGTTATTAATTATTAGTTTAGGTTATTAGTTTATTAGTTTAGTTATTAGTTAATTATTATGAGTTATTTAGTTATTAGTTAGTTAGTTATTAGTTATTAGTTAGTTGGTATTTAGTTTAGTTTATTATTATTGGTTATAGTTATTATTTAGTTATTAGTTATCATTAGTTAATTATTATTAGTTATTATTATTAGTCATTTATTAGTGTTTATTGTATTATTAGTTATTAGTAAGTTTTATTATTATTATTAGTTTTAGTTTTTTAGTTATTATTAGTTAGTTAGTTTATTAGTTATTAGTTATTAGTTTTATTAGTTTAGTTATTTTATTAGTTAGTTTAGTTTTTTTATTATTTTGTTTATTATTATTATTATTTCAGTTTATTTATTTTAAGTTATTCATTTTTAGTTAGTTTTCATTAGTTATTAGTTATTATTAATTAATTATTTATTTATTATTAGTTTTATTAGTTAGTTATTAATTATTAGTTTATTTTTATTATTAGTTATTAGTTTAGTTAGTTATTAGTTTAATTATTATTAGTCATTTATTAGTTATTAGTTAGTTATTTAGTTAACTAATTTTATTAGTTAATTTTTTAGTTTATTATTAGTTATTAGTTTTTATTATTTAGTTAGTTATTAGTTTATTTGTTTAGATATTTGTTTTTTAGTTTATTTATTAGTATATTAGTTTTAGTTATTAGTTATTAGTTTAGTTTAATTAGTTTAGTTATTAATTAGTTTATTATTCGTTAGTTTTTTTTAGTTTTTATTAGTTTTGAGTTATTATTAATTATTATTAGTTAGTTACTTTTAGTTATTATTTTATTAATTATTAGATATTTAGTTATTATTAGTTTTAGTTATTTATTTTATTAGTTTAGTCATTTATTTAGTTATTAGTTTATTAGTTTATTAGTTTAGTTATTATTATTATTAAGTTTATTAGTTAGTTATTTTATTATTATTAATTATTATTAGTTTATTAGTTTTTTATTTTATTTTAGTTATTAGTTATTAGTTATTATTATTAGTTATTTAATTTAGTTTATTAGTTATTTTAGTTATTAGTTTTACTAGTTTTATTATTAGTTAGTTATTATTATTAGCTTATTAGTTATTTAGTTATTTGTTATTAGTTATTAGTTATTATTAGTTATTAGTTTATTTGTTTATTAATTATTAATAGTTATTAGTTATTTTAGTTATTATTAGTTATTATTAGTTCTTATTACTTATTAGTTTTAGTCAATTTTTATTAGTTAGTTATTATATTTTTTTATTATTATTTATTATTTGTTTTAGGTTAATTATTTAGTTAGTTAGTTATTTTTATCATTATTTATTAGTTAATTAGTTTTTTTAATTTTTATTTAGTTTTTTAAGTTATTAGTTTAGTTGTTATTAGTTAGTTTTTAGTTTAGTTATCATTAGGTTTATTAGTTATTAGTTAGTTATTATTATTAGCTAGTTATTTATTATTATTTTTTGTTATTATTAGCTATTAGTTATTATTAGTTTAGTTTTATAAGTTAGTTATTATTATTAGTTTTAGTTAGTTTTTATTAGTTATTGTATTTAGTTATTATTTTTTAGTTTTTTAATTTTTATGGTTATTTATTAGTTTAGTTATTAGTTTTAGTTTTATTATTATTATTATTATTTTTTTTTTTTATTAATTTTATTAGTTTTGTTAGTTATTATTAGTTAGTTAATTTTAGTTAGGCTATTTATTTATTAATTATTATTAGTTATTAGTTACTTATTAGTTACTAGTTTTAGTTATTTATTATTTAGTTTTATTAGTTTATTATTAGTTTTTCTTAGTTATTATTTATTTTATTTAATTTTATTAATTATTATTATTAGGTTTATTAGTTAGTTAATTTTAGTTTAGTTATTAGGTTTAGTTTTAGTTAGTTAGTTTTTTATTAGTTTATTATCTTTGTTATTTTGTTTCTTCCTTATTAAGCTTCAGTTTTATTTATTAGTCTTTATTATTAAGTTTACATTATTTTTTTATATTTGTTAGTTTAGCTTATTAATCATTTAGTTAGTTTTTATTAGTTTGAGTTATTTAGTTATTAGGTTTTAGTTAGTTATTAGTTAGTTTAGTTTATTAGGTCTTTTATTAGTTTTATTAGTTTTTAATTTAGTTATTTATTTTAGTTAGTTAGTTATTTAGTTTTATTAGTTATTATTATTTAGTTATTAGTTTAGCTTATTAGTTTTTTATTAGTTAGTTTTTATTTTTTAGTTTTCTAGTTTAGTTATTTAGTTATTTAGTTATTTATTATTAATATGAGTTAGTTAGTTATTATTAGTTAGTTAGTTTTGTTTTTCTAGTTTTATTAGTTATTATTAGTGTTTTAGTTTAGTTAGTTATTAGTTAGTTAGTTTTTATTTAGTTAGTTATTAGTTATTAGTTTATTACTAGTTTTATTATTATTAGTTATTAGATTAATTATTATTAGTTAGTTAGTTAGTTATTATTATTATTAGTTATTAGTTTATTAATTAGTTTATTATTACTAGTTATTTATTAGTTTATAAGTTTATTGGTTTTATTATTAGTTATTAATTAGTTACTAGTTTAGTTATTATTAGTTTATTAGTTATAGTTAGTTATTAGTTTATTAGTATTTAGTTATTATTAGTTTTTTTAGTTATTAATTTTATTAGATAGTTATTATTAGTTTTATTAGTTATTAGTTTAGTTTTAGTTTAGTTTATTATTATTAGTTATTAGTTAGGTTATTTTAATTATTAGTTTTTTAGTTATTATTAATTAATTTAGTTAGTTAGTTATTAGTTAGTTTAGTTTATTAATTTTAGTTTAGTTAGTTATTATTATTATTATTAGTTTTTTAGTTTTATTTTTATTTAGTTTGTTAATATTAAGTTTATTAGTTATTTTAGTTTTATTAGTTTTATTTTATGCGTTATTAGTTTATTAGTTATTAGTTATTAGTTTTAGGTTTTGTTAGTTATTATTAGTTTAGTTTTTATGTTTTTATTAGTTATTTATTTAGTTATTATTAGTTATTAATTTAGGTTTTTATTATTAGTTAGTTTTTAGTTATTAGTTTAGGTTAGGTTTTATTAGTTAGTTATTACTTATTACTTTATTTTTAGTTTTAGTTATTTTTTATTAATTATTATTAGTTATTATTACTTAGTTATTATTAATTCATTTTATTATTAGTTTTAGTTAGTTTAATTAGTTATTAGTTATTTAGTTTACTTATTTCTTAGTTTATTAGTTTATTCATTATTAATTATTAGTTATTAGTTTTTAGTTATTAGTTAGTTATTAGTTTAGGTATTATTTTATTTATTAATTATTAGTTTGTTAGTTTTAATAGTTTAGTTATTTAGTTATTAGTTATTAGTTATTATTTTATTAGTTTAGTTTTTATTTTATATTTTATTAGTTTATTAGTTTATTTAGTTTTTATTAGTTATTAGTTTTTATTAGTTATTAGTCTGTTATTATTATTATTAGTTTTAGTTATTAGTTATTAGTAGTTAGTTAGTTATTATTATTATTATTAGTTTTTTACTTTTATTATTATTCAGTTAGTTTTAGGTTTATTAGTTAGTTTAGTTTATTATTTTTATTTTATTAGTTTTTATTAGTTTATTAGTTTATTAGTTATTAGTTATAGGTTTAGTTAGTTATTATTAGTTTAGTTTTTAGGTTTTTATTAGTTATTAGTTTAGTTTTTAGTTATTTATTTAGTTATTATTAGTTATTTATTATTAGTTTAGGTTTTATTATTATAGTTATTAATTATTATTAGTTAGTTTTTATTGGGTTAGTTTATTATTAGTTCTATTTATTTAGTTATTAATTATTAGTTATTATTAGTTAGTTATTATTAGATATTATTATTATTATTAGTTTCAGTTATATTTTAGTTATTAGTTTATTTTATTAGTTAGTTTTTATTAGTTATTTATTTATTAGTCTAGTTATTAGGTTTTAGTTATTATTAGTTATTATTATTTATTATTTGTTTAATAATTAGGTTTATTTATTATTATTAGTTTATTAGGTTATTAGTTTTAGTTTATTAGTATTATTATTTAGTTTTATTAGTTTTTTTAGTTAATAGTTTTTAGTTATTATAGTTATTATTATTAGTTATTAGTTTAATTTTATTATTTAGTTATTAGTTTAGTTATTTTTAGTTTATTATTATTAGTTTTAGTTTTATTATTTAGTTATTTATTAGTTTTTATTTTAGTTTTGTTATTATTTAGTTATTAATATTATGTTTTATTAGTTTATTAGTTTTATTTAATTTATTATTTACTATTTTTGTTTTATTAATTTTAAGTTTTATTAGTTAGTTAGGTTATTAGTTATCAGTTATTAGTTATTATTAATTTTTTTTATTATTATTGTTTTAATTTAGCTATTATTTTTAGTTAGTTATTAGGTTTAATTAGTTATATTAGTTATAAGTTTATTAGGTTTTTAGTTATTATTAGTTTTATTATTTAATTTTATTATTTTTTAGTTTATTAGTTATTAGTTAGTTATTATTAGTTAGTAGTTATTATTTAGTTTTATTAGTTATTATTATTAGTTTTAGTTATTATTAGTTATTATTATTATTTAGTTATTAGTTATTAGTTATTATTAATTTTTATTAGTTTTTATTAATTTATTAGTTTATTAAGTTTAGGATTAGTTTTGTTATTATTATTAGTTTTTATTAGTTATTAATTTTAGTTTTTTAGTTTATTAGTTTTAGTTAGGTTTATTATTTAGTTGATTAGTTAGCTTTATTAGTTTAGTTATTATTAGTTTAGTTTATTAGTAGTTATTTAGTTTATTTTATTAGTTATTAGTTTTTAGTTATTACTTAGTTTTTAGTTATTATTAGTAAATTATTTATTATTACTTTATTAGCTATTAATTTAGTTAGTTTAGTAGTTTTTTATTAGTTTATAATTATTACTTTATTATTATTATTATTATTAGGTTTTTAGTTATTAGTTATTAGTTATTAGTCATTAGTTAGTTTTAGTTAGTTTTTTAGTTTATTAGTTAGTTTTTTTAGTTATTAGTTAATTATTATTATTATTATTATTATTAGTTAGTTATTAATTTACTATTTTAGTTATTAGTTTATTAATTAGTTAGTTTACTTTATTAGGTTTTCTTAGTTTTTATTAATTATTTAGGTTTTGGTTTAGTTCTTAGTTTAGATAGTTTTTATTTAGTTTAGTTATTAGTTATTTTATTATTAGTTTATTAGTTTTTTTATTATTATTATTTATTAGTTTTGGTTTTTTAGTTATTATTAGTTTTAGTTTTCTTAGTGTTTTAGTTTTTATTATTAGTTATTAGTTTTTATTAGTTATTAGTTTAGTTAGTTATTAGTTTTAGTTTATTAGTTTTATTTAGTTATGATTATTTATTAGGTTATTAGTTTTTATTGTTTATTAGTTTTATTTTTATTAGTTAGTTAGTTATTTATTTTATTAGTTTAGTTTTATTCATTAGTTTAGTTATTTAGTTTTATTTATTAGTTATTAATTTAGTTATTTAGTTTTATTATTAGGTAATAGTTTATTTTTAGTTATTATTAAGTTAGTTTAGTTTTGTTTTTATTAGTTATTATTAGTTTGTTATTAGTTATTAGTTTATAATTTTAGTTATTAGTTGTTATTATTATTAGTTTTAGTTATTATTTTATTTATTATTATTAGTTTAGTTATTATTAGTTAGTTATTTAGTTATTATTAGTTTATTAGTTTTATTAGTTATTAGTTTATTATTTATTAGTTATTTAGTTTATTAGTTTAGTTATTATTATTATTATTATTATCATTATTTTATTATAAGTTTAGTTATCTTTATTATTATTAGTTTAGTTATTATTAGTTATTAGTTTAGTTAGTTATTTAGTTTTAGTTTATTAGTTTTTTAGTTTTAGTTTTAGTTATTATTAGTTCATTATTAGTTATTTTTAGTTAGTTTTATTATTATTAGTTTATTAGTTAGTTAGTTTAGTTTTATTATTAGGTTTAGTTTATTATTATTTGTTTTA
This sequence comes from Cymbidium sinense, assembly GCA_021442155.1. NCBI lineage: Eukaryota > Viridiplantae > Streptophyta > Magnoliopsida > Asparagales > Orchidaceae > Cymbidium > Cymbidium sinense. The sequence continues at coordinate 16,775 of JAKCPB010001103.1, forward strand.
TTTATTAGTTTTATTAGTTTTTTTATTATTAGTTATTTTTATTATTTTATTAGTTTAGGTTTTATTAGTTTTAGTTATTTATTATTAATTTTTAGTTTTCTTAAGTTTTTAGTTTTATTAATTATTTATTAGGTTTAGTTTTAGTTTTATTAGTTTATTATTATTTTTAGTTATTTATTGTTGGTTATTATTAGTTTATTTAGTTATTAGTTTTAATTTTATTCATTTTTTAGTTTAGTTTTTTTATTAGTTAGTTAGTAAGTTAGTTATTATAGTTATTATTAGTTTTTATTTTATTATTAATTTGTTATTTATTTTATTATTTAGTTTTATTTATTAGTTATTATTAGTTATTATTATTATTATTATTATTATTATTATTATTAGTTTAGTTTATTAGGTTAGTTATTAGTTAATATTATTATTATTATTATTATTATTGATATTATTAGTTATTAATTATTATTAGTTTTTAGTATTATTATTATTATTATTATTATTATTTATTAGTTTTATTTTAGTTGGTTTAGTTTTTTAGTTATTATTAGTTTATTAATTAGTTAGTTTTTATTAGTTTTATTAGTTTAGTTAGTTAGTTTAGTTTATTTATTAGTTTATTAGTTTTATTAGTTTTTAGTTTATTATATTTAGTTATTATTATTTTTTAGTTTATTAGTTATTATTACTTAGGTTATTTTTTATTAGTTTTTATTATTTGTTAGTTATTATTATTATTTAGGTTATTTTATTTGTTATTAGTTTTAGTTTAGTTATTTAGTTATTAGTTTTTGGTTTTTATTATTAATTAGTTATTTAGTTATTTATTAATTTTATTATTTAGTTTAATATTTTTGTTTATTAGTTATTAGTTTAGTTATTACTTTTAGTTTATTAGTTTTGTTTATTAGTTTTTAGTTATTAGTTTTAATTATTAGGTTTTAGTTGTTTGTTTTGTAAGTTTTATTATATTATTATTAGTTTGTTAGTTTTATTTAATTAGTTTAGTTATTTAGGTTTATTATTATTTATTTAGTTTAGTTATTAGTTTTATTAGTTTATTATCATTATTATTATTATTATTATTTATTTGGTAGTTTTTATTCGTTATTAGTTATTAGTTTAGTTATTTAATTATTATTTTAGTTTTAGTTATTAAATTTTTTAGGTTTTATTAGTTTAATTATTAGTTATTATCTAGTTTAGTTATTTTTTTATTTTTTGTTTAGTTTAGTTTTTAGATATTAATAGTTTTAGTTTATTAGTTATTAGTTAAGTTATTAGTTAGGTATTGTTTAATTATTATTAGTTTTATTTAGTTATTAGTTATTTGTTTTATAAGTTATTTATTAATTAGTTAATTATTAGTTATTAGTTTAGTTTGTTTTTTAGTTATTATTACATATTAAATTTTGTTATTAATTATTAGTTTAGTTATTTAGTTAGTTTTATTAGTTTAGTTATTTAATTTATTAATTATTTAGTTAGTTTTATTATTAGGTTTATTTTTTTAGTTATTAGTTTTTATTAGTTATTAGTTTTATTAGTTTAGTTATTTATTATTTATTTAGTTAGTTATTTTATTAGTTATTAGTTACTTACTTATTTAGTTTAGTTATTAGTTTAGTTAGTTTATTAATTTGTTTAGTTATTAGTTTTAGTTATTAGTTTTTTATTTATCAACTAGTTTTTGATAGTTTTATTATTTATTTATTTATTTATTAGTTTATTATTATTTGGTTTGTTAGTTATTAGTTTGTTAATGATTATTAGTTAATTATTAGTTTATTATTAATTTATTAGTTTAGTTATTAGTTATAGTTATTAGTTTTTTATTATAGTTATTATTAGTTATTAGTTTAGTTTTAGTTATTAGTTAGTTTTTAGTTTTTATTAGTTATTAGTTAGTTTTATTAGTTATTATTATTATTAGTTATTAGTTTATTTAGTTTTATTATTTATTATTAGTTAGTTAGTTAGTTATTTTATTTAGTTTTATTAGTTATTAGTTTTAGTTATTAAACTTAATTTTTTAATTAAGTTTATTAAATATTTATTAATTATAGTTAGTTTTTATTTAGTAAGTTATTTATTATTAGTTTTTAGTTCTTTTATTAGTTAGTTAATTTAGTTATTAGTTTATTCATTATTAGTTATTATTATTTAATTTTAATTATTATTTTATTTTAGTTATTATTAGGTTTATTATTAGTTATTTTATTAGTTTTATTATTTAGTTATTATTATTTGTTATTAGTTCTTATAAGTTAATATTAGTTATTAATTTAGCTTTTAGTTTATTAGTTTGTTAGTTATTAGTTATTATTTATTTTATTATTAGTTTAATTATTAGTTTTTTTTCATTTTATTAGTTTAGTTTTATTATTTATTAGTTAGTTATTATTCTTAGTTTTAGTTATTATTAGTTTGTTTTTAGTTAGTTTATTATTAGTTATTAGTTTTTAGTTTTAGTTAGTTATTTATTATTATTATTAGTTTTATTAGTTATTTAGTTTTGTTATTATTAATATTATTATTAGTTTTACTTTATTAGTTTATTAGTTCATTAGTTTTTTATGTTTTATTATAAGTTAGTTTAGTTAGTTTTATTAGTTATTAGTTTAGTAATTTAGTTATTAGTTATTAGTTTAGTAATTTAGTTATTAGTTATTAGTTATTATTAGTTTGTTTATTAATTAGTTAGTTTAGTTTATTATTATTATTATTATTTATTATTAGTTATTAGTTTTTTTAGTTTATTATTAGTTTATATTATTAGGTTTTATTAGTTATTAATTAGTTTTAGTTGTTTTTTATTATTAGTTTAATTATTTTTATTTAGTTATTAGTTTAGTTATTAGTTTATAGGTTATTAGTTTAGTTTATTAGTTATTAGTTTAGTTATTAGTTTATTTATTTATTATTTATTAGTTAGTTATTTTTAGTTTTATTAGTTAATACTATTATTGTCATTATTAGTTTAGTTATTAGTTTTAGTTTAGTTATTATTTAGTTATTACTTTATTTATCTTTAGTTTATTAGTTTTATTAGTTTTTTATTAGTTTAGGTTATTATTAATTACTAGTTTTATTAGTTTATTATTAGTTTTAGTTATTATATCTAGTTATTATTATTAGTTATTAGTTCAGTTTAGCTTATTAGTTATTAATTTAGTTATTAGTTTATTAGGTTTATTATTAGTTTTTATAAGTTAGTTAGTTAGTTTATTTTTCTATAATTTATTAGTTTATTAGTTAGGTTTTTTGGTTTGTTATTAGTTATTAGTTTATTGAGTTTATTATTAGTTATTAGTTATTTATTTATTATTAGTTTAGTTTTATTAGTTATTTAGTTATTAGGTTTAGTTATTTATTATTAGTTAGTTATTTTTAGTTATTAGTTATTAGTTTATTAGTTAGTTATTAGTTAGTTAGTTTATTTAGTTTTTATTAGTTATTAGTTATTAGTTATAGTTATTATTAGGTTTAGGTTTAGTTATTAGTTAGTTACTAGTTTTATTAGTTTAGTTTTTATTAATTTATTATTATTAGTTATTAGTTTTATTAGTTTAGTTATTAGTTAGTTATTTTTTTAGTTATTTATTTAGTTATTATTATTAGTTATTAGTTATTAGTTATTAGTTAGTTAATTTTATTAGTTAATTTCAATTTTAGTTAGTTTTAATTAGTAATTAGTTTAGTTAGTTTTATTAGTTTATTAGTTATTTTAGTTATTATCTATTAGTTTATATTATTATTATTTATTTTAATTTTTATTATTAGTTATTAGTTAGTTATTAGATATTTAGTTTTTATTAGTTTAGGTATTTATTATTAGTTATTATTTATTAGTTAGTTTATTAGTTTAGTTAGTTTATTTTGTTTTTATTAGTTTATTAGTTTAGTTTTATTAGTTAGTTTATTATTATTTAGTTTTATTTTATTATTTTATTATTTTTAGTTTAGTTATTTAGTTATTATTAGTTAGTTATCAATATTATTAGGTTATTAGTTTTTAGTTTTATTAGTTATTAGTTATTATTTATTATTCATTTTATTAATAATTTTTTAATTTTTAATTTTTAGTTTTTAATTATTATTATTATTTTATTTAGTCTTAGTTATTTAGGTTTTATTAGTTAGTTATTTTGTTTTTGTTATTACTATTGTTTAGTTTATTAGTTAGTTAGTTATTATTAGTTACTTATTAGTTATTAATTATTAGTTTATTTATTTTAGTTATTTAGTTATTATTATATATTAGTTATTTTATTATTATTAGTTAGTTTTAGTATTAGTTATTATTTATTACTATTATTAGTTAGTTATTTATTAGTTTAGTTAGTTATTAGTTAGTTAATATTTAGTTATTTGGTTAGTTATAATTATTTTATTATTAGTTAGTTATTAGTTATTAGTTAGTGTTATTAGTATTATTAGTTTTAGTTTTTAGATTTTATTAGTTAGTTAGATTATTAGTTATCACTTATTAGTTTTATTTATTTAGCTAGTTAGTTATTATTAGTTATTAGTTTTGTTTTTTTAGTAGTTTGTTTATAATTAATATTAGTTTAGTTTATTTATTATTAGTTATTAGTTTTTTAGTTAGTTTTTATTAGTTATTATTATTTATTTATTTATTATTTATTAGTTTAAGTTTATGAGTTATTATTTAGTTTAGTTATTAGTTTAATTATTATTAGTTATTTATTATTTATTAGTTAGTTATTTTGTTAGTTAGTTTTATTAGTTAGTTTTTTAGTTTATTATTAGTTATTTGTTTTTATTATTTAGTTAGTTATTAGTTTATTTGATTAGATATTTATTTCTTAGTTTATTTATTAGTTTATTAGTTAGTTTAGTTAGTTTAGTATTAGTAGTTAATATTTAGTTTATTAGTAGTTAGTTTTTTAGTTTTATTAGTTATGAGTTATTATTACTTAATTAGTTTTATTTATTATTAGTTATTATTTATTATTATTTTATTTAGTTTATTAGTTTATTTGTTTAGTTATTAGTTATTAGTTAGTTTATTAGTTTTAGTTATTAGGTTTATTAGTTAGTTATTTTATTATTATTAGTTATTATTTATTTATTAGTTTTTTTATGAGTTTTATTAGTTTTATTATTAGTTAGTTATTATTATTAGTTTATTAGGTTTTTAGTTATTAGTTTATTAGTTTATTAGTTATTAGTTATTTTATTAATTATTAGTTATTATTTGTTATTATTACTTATTAGTTTTAATTAGTTTTTATTAGTTAGTTATTAAAGTTTTTATTATTAGTTATTATTAATTTTAGGTTCACTATTTAGTTTGTTAGTTATTTTTATTATTATTTCTTAGTTATTAGTTATTAGTTAATTAGTTTTTTTAGTTTTTTATTTTATTTTTATTGGTTATTAGTTTAGTTATTATTAGTTAGTTTTTAGTTTAGTTAATTATTAGGTTTATTAGTTATTAGTTTTATTATTAGTTAATTATTATTATTAGTTAGTTATTTATTATTATTTTAGTTATTAGCTTTTATTAGTTTATTAGTTTATTAGTTTATGTTAGTTAGTTATTATTACATATTAGTATTTTTTGGGACATTTGAGCGAATTTAATCGCAAACTCACACACACAACGCATATGCAAGGATTTGAACCTAAGACCTCTTAGTTGAAAGCTAAAGCTTTCAACCACTAAGCTAAGGTGCCTTGCACAAATTTTTTATTTATTAGTTTTTATTAGTTATTTAGTTTAGTTATTAGCTTTTTTTTAGTTTTAGTTTTTATGGTTATTTATTAGTTTAGTTACTAGTTTTAGTTTTAATATTATTATTTATTAGGTTTTGTTATTTGTTTACTTTGTTATATTTAGTTATTACTAGTTTTAGTTATTTTATTATTTACTTTTGTTAGTTTTATTAGTTATTATTAGTTATTATTTATTTTATTTAGTTTATTATATGTGATTATTAGGTTTATTAGTTAGTTAGTTTTTAATTTAGTTATTAGGTTTAGTTTTTAGTTAGTTAGTTTTTTTATTAGTTTATTAGGTTTTATTATTTAGTTATTTTGTTTTATTAAATATTTAGTTTAGTTATTTATTATTAGTTTTCTTATTAGGTTCAGTTATTATTTTTATTTATAGTTTGTATTATTAGTTTTATTAGTTAGTATTATTATTATTAGTTAGTTTAGTTATTAGTTATTTAGTTAGTTTTTATTAGTTATTTATTTATTTAGTTAGTTATTAGTTAATTTTAAGTTATTTTATTAGTTTTTATTATGGTTTTATTAATTTTATTAGTTTTTTTATTTTAATTTTATTATTACTTAGTTTTATTAGTTAGTTATTTAGTTTTATTAATTATTATTATTTATTTATTTGTTTAGTTTATTAGTTTTTTATTAGTTAGTTTTTATTTTTTTTAGTTTTTTAGTTTAGTTATTTAGTTTTTTAGTTATTAATATTAGTTAATTAGTTATTATTAGTTATTAGTTAGTTAGTTTAGTTTTTTAATTTTATTAGTTACTATTACCTTTTTAGCTTGGTTAGTTATTAGTTAATTATTTATTATTTAGTTAGTTTTAGTTATTAGTTTATTTTTAATTTTATTATTATTAATTATTAATTTAGTTAATTATTTTTTTATTATTATTATTAGTTATTAGTTTATTAGTTAGTTTATTATTACTAGTTATTTATTAGTTTATTAGTTTATTAGTTTTATTATTAGTTATTAATTAGTTATTAGTTTAGTTATTATTAGTTTATTAGTTTTTAATTATTTTATTATTAGCTTATTAGTTAGTTAGTTTATTATAGTTTAGTTATTATTTAGGTTATTTTAGTTTTAGTTATTAGTCTAGTTTTAGTTATTTAGTTTTAGCTTAGTTTATTATTTAATTTATGTTTTAGTTTTTAGGTTTTATTATTTATTAGTTATTAGTTTAGTTATTATTAGTTATTTAGTTTAGTTAGTTAATATTAGTTATTAGTTATTTATTAGTTATTAGTTTTAATTAGTTTATTAGTTTATTAGTTCGATTTTATTAGTTATTATTTATTTATTAATTTTTTAGTTTTTTAGCTATTTATTTATTAGTTAGTTATTTTATAAATTATTGGTTTTATTAGATTTTTAGTTTTATTAGTTTATTATTATTAGTTATTAGTTTATTAGTTATTAGTTATTTGTTTTAGTTTTTAGTTTATTAGTTTTATTTAGTTATTATTAATTAGTTTTTAGTTTAGTTATTAGTTTTAGTTTTAGGTTTTTTTTATTTAGTTATTATTTATTAGTTATTTACTTAGTTTATTATTATTAGTAATTTTAGTTATTAGTTTAGTTATTAGATTTAATTAGTTATTAGTTTATTAGTTTTTATTAGTTTTATTAGTTAGTTTATTATTTAGTTTTTAAGGTTTTATTATTATTAGGTTTGAATCCATTCACATTTAGAAAATCTTAACCTTAATGCCTAGTTAGGACATACCACACAAGCCTTAATACGCACACATTAGATTAAGTCACGACTTCTAGCTTTATGTTAGGACACGACATGATGTGATGTATATTTTATTTTGTGATATATTATTTTAAACTGGATGTTAGGGTGCATGTTTTGTAGACTGGATGGTAGGCCGTGATTACCCTAATCATATTTTATGCATGGGATTATGTGTAAGGGGATGCTTAAAAGTAAACATAAATGCTCTCTTTTGCAATTTGTTAAGCCCCTAAGCATAATCCAAGTTATGACGGGTGGGTATAAGGGTAGAGTTACCCTTTTTGGTATGGTGACATTAGCAACTTTTATTCTTTTGTGCTAGTATAAAAATTATTTTTTTATGTTATGTTTAACTTGTGCATTAGAAATGACATCCCATTTGTTAGTTTCTTACTTGATTGATGTTTTGTTGTATGGCTCAGATTAGGCTCTTAGAGAAAAATAAATTTTTTACCCAACTACAACTCATAATTAAATTTTAAAATAACTCATAACCTCACATAAAGCCTAGGCATCAAATCAAGATAATTAAAAGATTTAGCAACCCCTTGGATGTATGGTTGTATGTCTAATATCATGCATGCATCTTCTACCACTATTACAAAATTGGGGGCCTCCATTCTTGAACACATGGGAATCGCTTGACCTATGAGAGCAACTCCTACTAATAGAGCTTCACCCTCTTTACTTTTGATTTGGCCAATAATCAATTTCATCATGCATTTAGACATGAAAATCCCAAATCCTTTGTCAAAATGAAGTGTCAAATACAAATAAAATTTGAAAAGATTTATATTTGACTAAGTCATTACTCATACCACTCATGCTCTAGTCTCTTTAGGGAGTGGATTTAAGGACTTTAGTCTCTCTCTCTAGTTAATAGCAACCTAACTATCTTGCAAAATCATATAACTTGCCTACATGGTTTTAAAGCATATGAGATGTTAGCTGGCTATCACTCAAGGCGATTGTAAGCCCAGTGACAATTTAACTAACCCTAAACCATAAACCCTAAACCCTAAACCTAGAACCCTAAACCCTAAAGCCTTAAGCCATAAACCCTAAAAGCCTAAACCTTAAACCATAAACCTTAAAACCTATAATCTTAAACTCTAAACCCTAAACCCTAAACCCTAAACCCTAAACTAACCTTAAACCCTAAACCCTAAACCGTAATCCCTAAACCCTAAAAACATAAAAACCTAAACCAAAACTAAATAAAACCTAAAATAAAATAAATAAATAAAATCCTAAACTTATATATAACAAAAACCTCAACTAAAATAAAAAAAATAAAAGCTTAAACTAAAAGCTAAAATAAATAAACTAAATAAATCTAAGCCTGCCCACTTATTAGTTTTATTAATTAGTTTATTAGTTATTAGTTATTAGTTTTATTAGTTTAGTTAGTTAGTTATTAATAGGTATTAGTTTGGTTTTTTTATTTGTTAGTTTATTAGTATTAGTTTAGTTTATTTATTATTAGTTATTAGTTTTTTAGTTAGTTTTTGTTAGTTATTAGTTATTATTAGCTATTTATTTATTTGTTATTAGTTTTATTAGTTAGTTATTAGTTATTAGTTTCTCTTTTATTATTAGTTATTTAATAGTTATTAGTTAGTTAGTTAGTTTTATGAGTTAGCTTTTTAGTTTATTATTAATTATTTGTTTTTATTATTTAATTAGTTATTAGTTTATTAGTTTAGTTATTTATTTCTTAGTTCATTTATTAATTTATTAGTTTTGGTTATTAGTTATTAGTTTAGTTTTATTAGTTTAGTTATTAGTTATTTAGTTTATTATTCATTAGTTTTCATAGTTTTTTATTAGTTATGAGTAATTATTACTTATTATTATTTATTAGTTTTTAGTTATAAGTTATTATTAGTTAGTTAGTTTTAGTTATTAGTTTATTAGTTATTATTTTATTAGTTATTAGTTATTTAGTTATTATTTGTTTTATTTATTTAGATTATTAGTTTAGTTATTTATTTAGTTATTAGTTTATTAGTTTAGTTATTATTAGTTATTATGTTTATTAGTTATTATTTTATTATTATTAGTTATTATTAGTTTATTTATTTTTTATTTGTTTTATTATTTATTAGTTATTATTAATTATTATTATTAGTTAGTTATTTAGTTTAGACCATTAGTTACTTTAGTTATTAGTTTTATTATTAGTTAGTTATTATTATTAGTTTATTAGTTATTTAGTAGTTTGTTATTAATTATTATTAGTTTATTAATTTTTATTAGTTATTAGTTATTATTAGTTATTATTAGTTATTAATTTTAGATAGTTTTTATTAGTTAGTTATTATAGTTTTTATTATTAGTTATTATTAGTTTTAGAATGGTTATTTAGTTAGTTTGTTAGTTGTTTTTATTATTATTTATTAGTTATTAGTTATTAGTTATTAGTTACTTAATTTTTTAGTTTTTTATTTAGTTTTTATTAGTTATTAGTTCAGTTATGATTAGTTAGTTTTTAGTTTAGTTATTATTAGGTTTATTAGTTATTAGTTTTATTATTAGTTAGTTATTTATTATTATTTTTTGTTATTACTAGTTATTAGTTAGTTATTTGTTAGTTATTAGTTATTATTAGTTTATTTTTTTATTTTACTTAATTTAGTTTTATCAATTAGTTATTATTATTAGTTTAAGTTAGTTTTTATTAGTTATTTAGTTTAGTTATTAGTTTTTTTAGTTTTTTAGTTTTATGGTTATTTATTTGTTTAGTTATTAGATTTTTATTAGTTTTATTAGTTTTATTAGTTATTATTAGTTGGTTAGTTATAGTTAGTTATTTATTTATTAATTATTATTAGTTATTATTAGTTATCAGTTATTAGTTATTAGTTTTAGTTATTTATTATTTAGTTTAGTTTAGTTTATTTTAGTTTATGTTCAGGTTTATTTTATTTTTATTTTAGGTTTAAGTTTTTTTATTACTATAGTGTTTAGGTTTTATTTATTATTTATTTTAGGATTATTTTTTAGGTTTTGGTATTTATTTTGTTTTTATTTTAGGTATAGTTTTTATTTTATTTAGGTTTTTTTTTATTCTTAAGTTTATTTTATTTTTTAGTTTTGTTTAGATTTTTAATAATTTTATTTTAGTTTGAATTTTATTTTATTTGTTATTTTTTAAGGTTTAGGTTTTAGTTAGGTTTTTATTTTATCTTACAGTTTTATTTTATTTAGTTTTAGGTTTTTTCATTTATTTTATTATTTATGTTTTATTTAGTTTAGGTTTAAGATTTTAGATTTTTAGGGTTTACGATTAGTTTATGGTTTATGGTTTAGGGTTTAGGGTAATTTTAATTCAAATTTATGTTTATTTCATTTACTATTTTTTTTATTATAGGTTTAGTTTTTTTTTTTTACTTTAGGGTTTAAGGTTTTATTTATTTATTTTTAGGTTTAGGTTTTTATTTAAGGTTTATTTTATTTTTATTTTACATTTAGTTTTTATTTTATTTTATTTTTTTATTTTTTATTTTATTTTATTTTTTAGTTTAGGTTTAGGTAGGTTTATTTTTATTTTAGGTTTATATTTTTTTTTTATTTTAGGGTTTAGGTTTTATTTATTTATTTTTAGATTTATTTTTTAGGTTTAGGTTTTTATTTAGTTTTTATTTTATTTTATTTTAGGTTTATTTTATTTTTATCTTAAGTTTAATTTTTATTTTATTTAAGTTTTTTATTTTTAGGTTTATTTTATTTTAGTATATTTTTTTTTATTTTATTTTTATCTTTAGGTTTAAGCTTAGGTTTAGGTTTAGGATTAGGTTTAGGTTTAGGTTTTAGTTTAAGTTTTTATTTTATCATATTATTTTATTTTATTTAGGTTTAGGTTTATTTATTTATTTTATTTTTAGGTTTTATTTATTTTAGGTTTTTAAGGTTTATGATTCGTCTGCAGTTTATGGTTTAGGCTTTAGGATATTTTAGTTTAGGTTTAGGTTTATTTTATTTAGTTTATTTAGTTTTTATTTTAGGTTTAGTTTTGTTTAGTTTAGGGTTTAGGTTTTCTTTTTATTTATTTTTAGGTTTATTTTTTAGGTTTAGGTTTTTATTTAGTTTTTATTTTATTTTATTTTAGGTTTATTTTATGTTTAGTTTTTATTTTTATTTTTTTTAGTTTAGTTTAGATTTTTATTTATTTTATTTTAGTTTAGTTTTGATTTTTTTAAAATTTTATAGGTTTAGGTTTTTAGGTTTTTAGGTTTTAAGGTTTAGGGATTAGGATTTAGGGATTAGGTTTAGGGTTTAGAGTTATACATTTCAGGGTTTAGGGTTTAGAGTTTATGTTTTATGGTTTAGGGTTTAAGGTGAGTTTTAGGGTTTAGGGTTTAAGGTGAGTATTAGGGTTTAGTGTTTAGGGCTTAGAATTTAAGGTTTTGGGTTTAAGAGTTAGGGTTTAGGGTTATTTTTTATAATTTTATATTTTTATTTTTTTTAAATTAATTAAATCAGTATGCTTAGGTTTATTTAGTTTATTTAGTTTACATTTGAGTTTATTTTTTTATTTTTATGTTTTAACTGAGGTTTTTATTTTACTTAGGTTTAAGTTTACTTATTTATTTTCTTTTTTAGGTTTTATTTAGTTCTGGCTTAGGTTTTTATGTTTTTAGGGTTTAGGGATTACGGTTTGAGTTTAGGATTGGGGATTTAAGATTTAGGGTTTAGCATTTAGGGTTATAGGTGTTAGGGTTTAGGGTTTAGGGTTTAAGGCTTTAGGGGTTAGGGTTTAGGGTTTTAAAGTTTATTATAGGGTATAGGGTTCTAGGTTTAGGATTTAGGGTTTAAGGTTAATTTTATGGCTTAAACTGCCAAACTGTTGGGCTTACAATTGCCTGGAGTGGTAGCCAGCTAACACCTCCTAGGCTTTAATACCATGTAGGCAAGTCATATGATTTTTCAAGATATTTAAGTTGTTATTATTTAGAGAGAGATTAAAGTCCTTAAACCCACTTCTTAAAGAGACTAGAGCATGAGTGGTTTGAGTAATGACTTAGTCAAATGCAAATCTTTTCAAATTTTATTTGTATTTGACAATTCATTTTGATTTAATTAAAGGCTTTGGGATTTTTATATGTCTAAATTCATGATGAAATTGATTATTGTTCAAATCAGAAGAGAAGAGGGTAAAGCTCCAATAGTAGGAGTTGCTCTCATAGGTCAAGCGGTTCCCATGCATTCAAGAATAGAGGCCCTCAATTTTGTAAGAGTGGTAGAAGATGCATGGATGATATTAGACATACAACCATACATCTAAGGGGTTGCTAAATCTTTTAATTATCTTGATCTAATCCCTAGGTTTTATATAAGGTTATGAGTTATTTATAAATTTAATTATGAGTTGTAGTTGGGTAAAAGATTTATTTTTCCCTAAGAGCCTAATCAAATCTAGGACAAATAACAAATCATCAATCAAGTAAGAAATTAAGAAAAGGCATGCCATTTCTAATGCACAAGTTAAACATAACATCAAACAATTTTATAGCTAGCACAAAAGAATGAAAGGTACGTGCAGTTGGGTGTCGCCGTACAACCCGAAAAGAAAAATGGGTAGACAAGCTCTACCCTTATACAACCCGGTACATAAAAGAATAATTTGCAATTTACAAATGATAAATGCTACGGGGGATCTTCAAGTCTTCATGTCTTCATGTATCTTCCTCCTTTAATTTGGTTTGCTCCACTTCAAAGGCATCACATGGCCTCCGAAGACAAGGCCTTCTAGCCAATGCTCATCCTTATCCCCCCTCCCCCCCTAACTACACCTACAAAATAGAGGTTAACTAAATATACATACAATCGAAGTAGTTATATTTATTATTTGGACTTAGCACCTTGCACATGGGTAACTAAGCCCACTTGTCCTAACTTGGATTATGCTTAGGGACTTAAGCAAACTATAAAAGAAAGCATTTATATTTACTTTTATGCATCCCCTTAAACATAATCCAATGCATTAAACATGATTAGGCTAATCATAGCCCTACCATCTAGTCTATGAAACATGCACCCTAATATCCAATCTAAAAAAATATTACAAAATAAAACATACATCACACCATGTAGCATCCTAACATGAAGCTAAAAGTGGTGACTTAATCTAATGTGTGTGTATTAAGGCTTGTGTGGTATCTTCTAATTAGGAATCAAGGTTTAGATTTTCTAAATGTGAAAGGATTCAATTTAAAGAGCGGTTTCACTTCGAGTGCTTTAATTGATTGACATGTTTTAATTTCTGTTTTCTTTAGTTTTATGTGACCTACACTTAGCAACTAAGTGTTGTAAAGAGAAGAAATATTGCTCTCTTTCTTCCTTAGCTTAAGCCACTTCATAAAGCATGTTAATTTGATTTAGTTCTCTTTAGTGAATGGCTTATTACACATTTTAAACTAATCTTAAGTTTATGTTCACTTTGACTGATCCTATTTAACATGAATGGCATTTTAGGATTAACTTAATTGAATTACTATCATATGACATATATCAAGTTATTCCTTTCCATCACATGTAGCATGCATATGACTTAATTCTAAGCATAACTATACATGCAACATATTTCATTTAGCACACTTCAAATGAAAGATGCATATGTGTATTTTGTAGAAAATGAGATTTTCCCTCATTAGCTAAATGCACATACAAGTGTATTAAAGTTTTAAGAGGATACTTCACCATTGTTAAACTAAGGGAGTGAGGTAAAGATCTCTTTGGGGGTACTTAAAGCCTTGCATCCCTAAACATCTAGACTAGATATATCTAGTATTCTGAATACACATGAATGTAAGAATGACTACATTAATGGAAAATCATGCAAAAGTTATAGTTCTTTCAAATGGAAGGAGGTTTTCATTCATTAGCTAAATGTACATACAAGTGTATAAAAGTTTTAAGAAGATACTTTACCATTGTTAAACCAGGGGAATGAGGTAAAGACCTGCTTGGGGCAACTTAAAGCCTTACATCCTCAGAATGTCCATACTAGATATACCCAATATTCTTGAATACACATGAATGTACAAATGATTACAAGAATGGAAAATCATGCAAAAGTTATTAGTTATTTCAATTAAAATGAGATTTTCATTCATTAACTAAATGTACATACAAGTGTATAAAAGTTTTAAGCAGATACATTTTCATTGTTAAGCCAGGGGAGTGAGGTAAAGACCTCTTTGGGGCTACTTAAAGCATCGCATCCCCAGAATGTCCAGACTAGATATACCCACTATTCTTGAATACACATGAATGTACAAATTACTATAAGAATGGAAAATCATGAAAAGTTGTATTTCTTTCAATTGAATTATTTATACATATGAGCTAAAATTCTATCTTAATTCTAACATAAAAATACATACGAATGAATTCAAACAAATGTTGTGTCTTTTTAAAATGGGCTATACACTTGTTAACATTCAAACTTTATGAAAATCCATATAGACTAAAAATAGAGAACTCCATATCACATGTTCTAAGCCATAGAGACATGCAAGCTTATAAATATTTATAACTTTTATCACTCCAAATATTATAGTTGATTTATTTATTTTTAAAAATAACTTTGATTTAATAATGATAATAGCCACACATTATAAATTTAATTCAACACATGCAAGCTTAACATAAAGAATATTTCATTTGATTTAATTAATTTTGAAAAGATGAATGTATGATTTCAAATAACATACAACATTTAGCATGATTGGAAAGGAATAATAAGACATAAAATACATGTTTCATTCAATCAAACTATTTCCTAAGGATAATCATGTCAAATAAAATAACTTAAAATAAACCAAAGCTTTTTTATGTTTCATTTTTGAAGTCATGTTTGATTTGTATTAAGATTGTGAAGATAAGTATGCTGATCCTAACCCATTCCCATGTTTGTGATTTAATTTAGTTTAATGAAAAGGTAATTGAGAGAATTTTATGAGTTAATTAAGTCATCTTTAAGCTTTAAGTACATTAATTAACCCTTACCTATATCACCTTAACATAACTAATCAAATAATTATGAGCCAACATGAAGTGCATAAAATAAAATTGCAATGATCCTAAGAAATGAAAGGTCCTAATGCAATTTTGAATATAATTAATGATTAATTAAATTAAGAGATTTAATTAAGTATACTTATGGTTTTCCCATACATGTGAGCTAACCATAATTTCCTTAAATGACTTTAGGCTATTAAACACCTAATGACCTAGCCCTCAATTAAGTAATAAGGATCTAATGTATTTTAGATTAATCAAATCATTAATTTCTAATTAAATTTAAACTTAATTGCCACATGCGTTAACTATCCACCAAATGAAGTAGACTTAGGGAAAATATTAGGAAAGAGATCCCAATTTAATCACTAAGTGTCCTAATTGTGAAATAGAGACAAATGAGCCCAATTAATTAATTAATTTACAATTCAAGTGAGTAATTAACCCTTAATCAAGTTAGGAGATTAATTAATGCCCAATTAGCTAATTCAACTAATTAATTAACCAATAAATCTCAAGAAAATTAAGGGAGGCATAGGTCATCCCCCTAAATAATCTTTAAAATTTTGGGTTAATTAATTAATTAATTAAATAGAAATTAAAGAAATTAATTTTTAATTAAACTCTAATTAAGCTCTAACTACTGTTCCAAATCAATTAAGGATATTTTTAGTAAATTTCTCTCTAAATTACCTTTAAAATGAATATATATTTGTATTTTTTAATGTTTTTTTATTTTAATATGATTTTCTAAAGTTTCAAATGATTTTAATGATTTTTCATGATTTTTATAAAGTTTATTAATTTATTTTAACTAAATTAGACTATTTGAGCTTCAGAATGCAATATCTCCCAATCCAAAAATTTGTTTGACTTGAAATTTCTATGTTTGTGTATTTTAACTTTAGTTTCAATCCTTGAAAATTCCAAATTAATCTGATGTGTATTTTTATTTCAATTAATGAAATTTGATTTTCAATAAAACTCTAATTAAGCTCAAAATATTCAGTACCATTTGGGGATTCTAGATTTGTTGGATTCCTTTTAGAAAGATGAATCCAATGAGCCCTTGTTTGTAATTTTTAGTTAAGTATTTTATTTTCAATGAATTTTTGAAATTCTTGGTGATTTAAAAAAATTTTAAAAGTAATAAATCCAGAATTTTCTACTTATCCCAGTTAGCACCGCATGATGCTGACGTGGCAATGTGGTGTCATGCGATGATGCGTGATTGGCTGCATGGTTCCATGTACACTGCCAATGCAGATCGATGATTAACCCATGGATGTCGCGTCCAGAAATGAGAAAGGGAGGGAGGGTACATTCTGACCGCCATTAGTTATTATTAGTTAGTTTTTATTTTTTTGTTAGTTTTTTAGTTAGTTTTATTAGTTATTAGTTAGTTAGTTTATTATTAGTTAGTTATTAGTTTAATAGTTTAGGTTATTATTTTAAGTTTATTTGTTTTTTAATTAGTTAGTTTAGTTATTAGTTAGTTATTAGTTATTTACTTTATTATTAGTTAATAGATTTTAGTTTTGTTTATTATTATTATTAGTTTTATTATTATTATTATTATTATTATTATTATTAGTTTATTAGTTTTATGTTTAAGTTTATTAGTTTTATTATTATTATTTTTAGGTTTATTAGTTTTAGTAGTTTAGGGTTTAGGTTTTATTTTTTAATTATTTTCAGGTTTATCTTTTGGGTTTAGGTTTTTATTTAAGTGTTTTATTTTTAGGTTTATTTTATTTTTTAGCTTAGTTTAGGTTTTTATTTTATTTATTTTAGTTTTGTTTTTATTATTTTATTTTATTTTATTTCTAAGTTTAGTTTATTTTATTTTATTTTATTTATTTTTATTTAGGTTTGGTTTTCCATTTATTTTATTTTAGGCTTTATTTAATTTAGGTTTAGGTTTTCAATTTTAGGGTTTGGGTTTAGTGTAGGGTTAGCTTTTGCCTAAGGCCTAGTGTCTGAGATTTAGATTTGGTGAGTTTTATGGTTTATGGCTCAGGGTTTAGCCAGCTTTAGGTTGGTTTATGGTTTAGTGGATCACCAGGGCTTCATGATTTAGTGTTTAGGGTTTTTAGGGTTTAGGATTTAGGGTTTAGCGTTTAGGGTTAGGTTTTTTAAAAAAAAATTTTAATTTTTAATTTTTTAATTAAGTAAAGTGGTTTATTTAGGTTTATTTTTTTATTTAGTTTATTTTTTATTTATTTTAGTTTATTTTATTTTTTATTTTTATTTAGATTTATTTTTATTTTTGTTTAGTTTAATTTCTTTAGTTTAGGTTTAGGTTTAAGTTTATTTTTTAATTTAGTTTTTTTTTTAATGTTTTGATTTTTTTTAATGATGAAGCTTAGGTTTTTATTTAATTTTTTTAGGTTTACACGTTTTAGGTTTTTCTCTCGGGCTTATTATTAGGTTTTATTTCTTAGTTTAGGTGTAGATTTGTTTTTAGTTTATTTTATTTTATTTAGTTTAAGTTTTATTTTTTTAGTTTTAGGTTTAGATTTTATTTTTTTTAATTTAGTTTATTTTAGTTTAGGTTTAGGTTTATTTTATTTTTAGTTTAGGTTTAGGATATTGTTTAGTTTAAAGTTTAGGTTTTAATTTTATTTTATATTAGGTTATTTTTATTTTTATTTATTTTATTTTATTTAGATTTAATTTATTTTTATTTTATTTAAGTTTTTTATTTTTAGGCTATTTTATTTTTTTTAGTTTAGTTTAGGTTTTTATTTCACTTATTTTAGTTTAGTTTTTATTATTTTATTTTATTTTATTTCTTGGTTTAGGTTTAGCTTCTTATTTTATTTTATTTATTTATTTTATTTAGGTTTAGGTTTATTTATTTATTTTATTTTTAAGCTTGATTTAATTTAGGTTTAGGTTTTTAAATTTTTAGGGTTTAGGGTTTAGTGTTTAGGGTTAGTTTACAGTTTATTATTTAAGGTTTAGGGGTTTAGGGTTGTAGGTTTTATGGTTTAGGGTTTAGGGTTTATGGTTTTAGGGTTTATGGTTTAGGGTTTAGGATTTAGGGTTTAAGATTTTTAGGGTTTAGGATTTAGGGTTTAGCCTTTAGGGTTAAGTTTTTTTAAAATTTTTTTTAATTGTTATTTTTTTAAAATTAAGTAAACTGATATGTTTAGGTTTTTTTTATTTAGTTTATTTTTTATTTATTTTAGTTTTTTTACTTAGATTTATTTTTATTTTTGTTTTGTTTAAATTATTTATTTTATGTTTAGGTTTAAGTTTATTTTTTAATTTAGTTTTATATTTATTTTATTTTTTAGGTTTTGATTTTATTTTTTATTTTTAGGATGAAGTTTGGGTTTTATTTTATTTTTTTAGGTTTAGGTTTTAGGTTTTTCTTTCAAGTTTATTATTAGGTTTTATTTCTTAGTTTAGGTGTAGATTTATTTCTAGTTTATTTTATTTTATTTAGTTTAGGTTTAGTTTTTTTAGGTTTAGGTTTAGGTTTTATTTATTTTAGTTTGGGTTTAGATTTATTTAAATTTTAGTTTAGGTTTAGGATATTTTTTTTATTAAAAGTTTAGGTTTTCTTTTTTATTTATTTTTAGGTTTTTTTTAGGTTTAAGTTTTTATTTTATTTTATTTTAGGTTTATTATTTTTATTATTTTATTTTATTTTAAGTTTTTTTTTTATTTTAGGTTTAGTTTTTATTTTAAAGAAGTTTTTTATTTTTAAGTTATTTTATTTTTTAGTTTAGTTTAGGTTTTTATTTAATTTATTTTAGTTTAGTTTTTATTATTTTATTTTATTTTATTTCTAGGCTTAGGTTTAGCTTTTTATTTTATTTTATTTATTTATTTTATTTAGGTTTAGGTTTATTTATTTATTTTATTTTTAGGCTTTATTTAATTTAGGTTTAGGTTTTCAATTGTGGTTTAGTGGTAGTTTTACCATGATTTAGGATTTGTGGTTTAGTGTTGAGATTTATGGTGGGTCAGTGGTCCAGTGGTTTAGCTCATGGTTTAGGGTTTAGGGTTTAGGCTTTTAGGGTTTAGGGTTTAGGATTTAGGGTTTATGGTTTTTAGGGTTTAGGATTTAGGGTTTAGCGTTTAGGGTTAGTTTTTTTTATTTATTTTAAATTAAGTAAATTGGTTTGTTTAGGTTTAATTTTTTATTTATTTTAGTTTATTTTATTTTTTATTTTTATTTAGATTTATTTTTATTTTTGTTTAGTTTAATTTATTTATTTTAGATTTAAGTTTAAGTTTGTTTTTAATTTAGTTTTATTTCTATTTTATTTTTTAGGTTTTTGATTTTTTTTTGATGAAGTTCAGGTTTTTATTTTATTTTTTTAAGTTTACATTTTAGGTTTTTCTTTCAGGTTTATTACTAGGTTTTATTTCTTAGTTTAGGTGTAGATTTATTTTTAGTTTATTTTATTTTATTTAGTTTAGGTTTAGTTTTGTTTAAGTTTAGGTTTAGGTTTTATTTATTTTAGTTTAGTTTATTTTAGTTTAGGTTTAGGTTTATTTTATTTTTAGTTTAGGTTTAGGATATTTTTTTTACTCTAAAGTTTAGGTTTTCTTTTGTATTTATTTTTAGATTTTTTTTAGGTTTAGATTTTTATTTTATTTTATGTTAGGTTTATTTTATTTTTATTTATTTTATTTTATTTAGTTTTAATTTATTTTTATTTTATGTTTATTTTTATTTTATTTAAGTTTTTTATTTTTAATTTATTTTATTTTTTTAGTTTAGTTTAGGTTTTTATTTAACTTATTTTATTTTATTTTATTTTTAGGTTTAGGCTTAGCTTTTTATTTTATTTTATTTATTTATTTTATTTAGGTTTAGGTTTATTTATTTATTTTATTTTTAGGCTTTATTTAATTTAGGTTAGTTTTTTCAATTTTTAGTGTTTAGAGTTAGTTTACGCCAGTGGTCAGGGTGTAAGTTTTATGTTTTAGGGTTGGGTCTAGGCTTTAGGGTTTAGGGTTTTTAGGGTTTATGGTAGGGTTTAGGAGATTTAGGGTTTGTGGTTTAGATTTGTGTCAGGTTTTAATTTTTAATTATTAGTTTTAAAATTAACTAAATTAGTATGTTTAGGTTTTTTTTATTTAGTTTATTTTTTTATTTATTTTAGGTTTTTTTACTTAGATTTATTTTTATTTATTTTTAGTTTAATTTATTTATTTTAGGTTTAGGATTAAGTTTATTTTTTAATTTAGTTTTATAATTATTTTATTTTTTAGGTTTTGATTTTATTTTTTTTATTTTTAGGATGAAGTTTAGGTTTTTATTTTATTTTTTTAGGTTTAGGTTTTGTAGGTTTTCTTCAAGTTTATTATTAGGTTTTATTTAGTTTTAGTGTAGATTTATTTCTAGTTTATTTTATTTTATTTAGTTTAGGTTTAGTTTTTTTAAGTTTAGGTTTAGGTTTTATTTATTTTAGTTTAGTTTATTTTAGTCTAGGTTAAGGTTTATTTTAATTATAGTTTAAGTTTAGGATATTTTTTTAGTTTAAAGTTTAGGTTTTCCTTTTTATTTATTTTTAGGTTTTTTTTAGGTTTAAGTTTTTATTTTATTTTATTTTAGGTTTATTTTATTTTTATTATTTTATTTTATTTTAGGTTTAGTTTTTATTTTATTTAAGTTTTTTATTTTAGGTTATTTTATTTTTTTAGATTAGTTTAGCTTTTTATTTAATTTACTTTAGTTTAGTTTTTATTATTTTATTTTATTTTATTTCTAGGTTTAGGTTTAGCTTTTTATTTTATTTTATTTATTTATTTTATTTAGGTTTAGGTTTTTTTATTTATTTTATTTTTAGGCTTTATTTAATTTAGGTTTATGTTTTCAATTTTGGCTAGGTTTTATGGTTATTTTAAGGTTTAGGGTTCTGTGTTTTATGGTTTAGGGTTGTGGTAGGCTTTTGTATTTGTGGTTTAGCTTTTGGGTTTAGGGTTTATGGTTTTAGGGTTTTTATTTTTTTATTTTTTAATTTTTTTAATTTATTATTATTATTATTATTATTATTATTATTTTAGGTTTATGGTTTTAGGGTTTTTGGTTTAGGGTTTAGGATTTAGGGTTTAGGATTTTTAGGGTTTTTTTTGGGAACCCCATATAGGGGAATTTTATTACATAAAAAAGGGGTTACAAAGTCCTTAAGAGGGGATAAACTCAAGAACTACTCCTCAAAGAGCTACAAACAGCCTAGAGAGTAAATCCCCGTCCAAGTACAATAAAAAAAAGTAGAAGGTAAAGGAAAGCAACATATATAAATTGATAAAAAAAGAAAAGCCATTGGACCATCTTCATCAAAAGCTCTGGAGGATGAGAGAAGCCTATGCCTCCATTAGAGAAGAAATCGACAAAACAACACATAATCTGTAAACATCTAGGAGAAAGAGTTAGCACAATTAAAGCGATACAAATCAAATTAAAGTAAAATCAGAATAATATGAGAGAATTATAGAAGAGTGTGTCAGAACAGGCTTAGGCTCAGTCACACAAAATTGGGGCCACAAATATGAGCATCCAAACTTCCAATGAAGGTTACATCACAAGTGCTACTACCAGCCAAATGATGAGTGAAATCATCCCAACCTTCATAGCCTACATACCTGATGTGGAACAACTGCCATTAGGAGGAATTCATACAGTCTTTAGTACCTGCATACCCAAAAATAGCCACATACACTATAGAAAAGAAGGCAACATATATCTGAATGGTAAAGGGATGCCACCCATCCCTTATAAGATAAGTATCACCAACTAATTCCAACAAAGCATGAGAATGCACAGCCAACAACATCCCAACCCAGATGAAAATCTTGGGCACATCCACCATATTAATAATATGACAGTAACAATAAATATACATATCTAGTAGAGGCAAGAGTAAACACAACCAGTAGGTAAATCCAAACAGCAAAGCCACCGATAATGGGGTGAAATACACGACAATCATCAGAGTAAAAGGCCATGCAGGAAACCAAAACAAGATATAGCCTGCTGGACATAGTACTCCAAAAAATCCATTCAGTATATAAGCAGAACCATCCCTACCCAGATGAGAGCTCATGTCTAGGTAAACAACCCGTAAAGAGGAGAGCCATTCAGGATCAGCAATACTGATGTTAACAATCACCTTGATAATAGCATGATCATAACAATAATTGCACAAGTATAAACGATCCTAGGGAGAAATGTAACAGCAGATAGACCCATACTGCAAAGGCACAAATATATGGTTATCCATACAACAAATAACATAACAAGAAACCAGCCACAAAACCAACCACAATAGCTAGCCTGCAGAACATAAGAACTCGAAAGACCCTACTGGAAATAACCAAAATAGCAAGATAAATACTAAACCTGACATAGGATATTGTAAGCAGTACCAATACTGCAATGAACCAAAATGAAAATCAAAAAAATAATAGCAGTAAAATCTTGCAAATCAAGGGAAAATAGACCAGCAGCTACGCAAACAACATCAGAAAAGATAGCAGGAGAGGGAGTCAAGAAACAATCCCAATCGTGCAAGGAAACAATAGTGATGGCAAGAATAATAAACATTCTGTCTCTGCAGGTTGGGAAAAGGGGCAGCACAAACTAGCAGGTAAGCAAATCAGGAGACACAAACCCAAAGAGCAAATTAAAAAGAGCCCAACATGTAGCAGGACAACAAACAGCTAACCAACAGCTGGGAGAACATAGGCAAGAACCTCCATTATAGGATAACCATAAAAATGATACAGGGAAATGCATCAGAAACTAATTATTCCATAAACAATAATCAGCTTGGTGGACATAGTAATTCAAAAGACCATTCAGTATATAAGAAAAACCCCATTCATGGCCACCCAAATAGATTTTAATAATCACCTTGATAAAAGCTTGATTACCACAGTAATTGCACAAGTCTAAAAGATCCAAGAGAGGATTGTAGTGGCAGAAAGACCCATACCTCAAAGTCACAAATAATCTGGCTAACCACACATCAAACAACAGAACTTAAGACCAGTCAAAAAGCCAACCATAATAGTTAGCCTGCTGAAGATAAAAACACTTAAGACCATTCACCCAGCAGCCAAGATAGTAGACCAAATATTAAGCCCAACAGAGGATAATATAGGCAGTACAATTACTGCAATGAAACAAAAGGAAAATAAAAAAATAGTAGCATTAAATCCTTCAAATCAAGGAGAAATAGACCAGCGATAAAGAAAATAGCATCAGTAGAGACAACAGGAAAGGGAGGAAAAAAATAGTCCCAATCATGCAAAGAAATAAATAGAAAATAGTCCCAATCGTGTAGTAAGACAACAATGATGGCAAGCAAAATACACAATATATCCTTGCAAGTTTGGAAAAGGGGAATCACCAACAAGCAAATTGGGGAAATAACTAACACATCCCCCTTCAGTAAGGGAAATAGCAAGTACAATAATACCCAATAAGTAGGTGGATAATTAACAGTAAACCAACAACTGAGGTTACAGAGGCAAGAGCCTCCAATACAAGAAATCCAGATAATAGTTTCAGGGAAAAGCATCAGAAAAAACCAAGTAGCAATCAACATTAGAAAAGGATTGAACATATAGGTTGGGTAAACCAATAATAGATCAAAAACATAAAACTAAGACTAATTTTTGATATAGGGTAAACCAGTATTATCCAAATTAACTAATCCATGCAAGTGTTTAGGAAGATTAAGCTGATCAAAGAAAGTTATGTCTTCTAATCTAGCACTCAGATTAGTAAGATAATCAACACATGCATTACCTTCATGCCAAACATGAGTGATTTGAAACAAACTTGAGATAGAAGAGCTCTAGTGTGATTAAGAAGGTAATACAAATCTGTATTACCCACCTTGGTGGAGGTCAACATATCAATCAGTAAGAGAGCATCCATCTCAATCTAGATATTATTACTTAGTTATTAGTTTAGTTATTAGTTTAGTTATTAGTTATTAGTTAGCTAGTTTTATTATTTTAGTTTTTTAGTTATTAGTTATTAGTTACTATTAGTCATTATTTTATTATTTGTTATTATTTTTCTTTATTAGTTATTTAGTTTATTTTTTTTAATTTTATTAGCTTAGTTTATTAGTTTATTAGTTTATTTAGTTTTTATTAGTTATTAGTTTATTATTACTCTTATTAGTCTTAGTTATTAGTTATTAATTTAGTTACTTATTAGTTTTATTAATTATTAGTTAGTTTAGTTTTTATTAGTTAGTTTATTTAGTTATTATTTAATTAAGTTATTTATTATTTGGTATTAGTTTTTAGTTTTTAATTTAGTTATTATTATTATTAGTTATTTAGTTATTAGTTTGGTTTTTAGTTTATTAGTTTATTATTATTAGTTCGTTATTATTTTATTAGTTTTAATTAGTTGTTTGTTTAGTTAGTTTTTATTAGTTATTATTTTTTTAGTTATTAGTTAGTTATTAGGTTTAGTTATTAGTTAGTTTAGTTAGTTAGTTTACTTAGTATTATTAGTTTTAAGTTATTTAGTTTATTATTATTAGTTATTATTAATTAGTTAGTTAGTTAGTTAATTTATTGTTATTTATTAGTTATTAGTTTTTAGTTTATTAGTTTATTAATTATTATTATTATTATTTTAGTTAGTTATTAGTATTATAATTAATTATTATTAATAGTTTATTATTTTAGTTATTATTTATTATTTTATTAGGTTTAGTTTAATTTTTAAGTTTATTTTATTATTAATTTTAATTAGTTATTTGTTAGTTATTAGTCATTATTAGTTATTAGTTTATTAGTTATTTAGTTTGTTAGTTTATTTATTTTTTATTTTAGTAATTATTAGTTATTAGTTATTAGTTATGTTATTTTATTATTAATTATTATTAGTTATTATTTTATTAGTTTTACTTATTAGTTTTTTATTATTTAGATATTTAGTTATTTTATTAGTTTAGTTACTTTAGTTATTATTATTATTTAGTTTATTGGTTATTAGTTTATTAGTTTTAATTATTAATTATTAGTTTATTAGTTATTATTAGTTATTAGTTTTTTTTTAGTTATTTAGTTTTATTATTAGTTATTAGTTTATTTATTTTAATTAGTTTTATTAATTGTTTATTTATTATTATTATTTAATTATTAGTTAGTTTTTATTTAGTTATTAGTTTAGTTATTTATTAGTTTGTTTTAGTTATTATTAGTTTTAGTTTAGTTTTTTAGTATTTTTTGTTAGTTATTATTATTAATTTTATTAATTATTATTATTATTTATTATTTATTAGTTCATTATTATTTTATTAGTTTTATTATTAGTTTTTAGCTAGTTAGTAAGGTTTTTAGGCTTTTTAGTTATTATTAGATATTAGTTATTATTAGTTTAATTATTATTATTAGTTATTTGGTTTAGTTATTAGTTATTATTAGTTATTAGTTTTTTAGTTTATTAGTTAGTTATTAGTTTAGTTAGTTTATTATTAGTTTAGTTTTATTTTTTAGTTATTTAGTTAGTCTTTATTAGTTATTTGTTTTATTAGTTTATTAGTTATTAGTTATTTAGTTATTATTATTATTTTAGCTATTAGTTTTTTTAGTTTTAGTTAGTTATTAGTTTTAGTTATTAGTTTAGTTTAGTTTTTTAGTTATTAATTTAGTTTTATTAAAGTTAGTTATTAGTTTTTAGTTATGTTTATTAGTTTTATTTAGTTATTAATAGTTATTAGTTTTATTGTTTAGTTATTAGTTATTAGGTTTTAGTTTTATTTGTTAATTTAGTTTAGTTATTAGGTTTTAGTTTTTTAGTTAGTTTAGTTAGTTGTTTAGATTTTTAGGTTTTATTAGTTTTTATTAGTTAGTTAATTTTATTAGTTTAGTTTAGTTTTTTTATTAGTTTTATTAGTTTAGTTAGTTAGTTTATTAGTTTAGTTTTAGTTAGTTTAGTTTTTAGTTTAATTTTTAGTTTTATTTTAGTTTTTATTATTAGTTTTAGTTATTAATTATTTAGTTTAGTTAGCTTTTATTAATTATTAGGTTTAGTTTTAGTTTTATTTAGTTAGTTTAGTTAGTTATTTGTTTAGTTAGTTTATTTTATTGGTTATTTATTTAGTTATTTATTATTTATTATTATTAGTTATTAGGTTTTATGTATTATGTTGTAGTGTTATTCATTTTATTATTAATTGATCAAGTTTGGTTTTTATTAGTTTTTTAATTTTTTAGTTATTAGTTTACTTTATTATTTTTTAGTTAGTTTTATTAGTTTTAAGTTATTAGTTTTATTAGTTATTAGCTATTTTTAGTTAGTTTTCAATTAATTTTTAGTTTTATTAGTTTTTAGGTTTATTAGTTATTATTATTATTAGTTTATTATTCTTAGTTAGTTATTAGTTTTAGGTTTTAGTTTTATTTATTTTATTAGTTATTAGTTAGTTTAGTTTTTTATTTTATTATTAGTTTTTAGTTTATTAGTTATTAGTTTTTTAGTTTTATTAGTTAGTTAGTTAGTTTAGTTAGTTATTATTAGTTATTAGTTTAGTTTTTAGTTTATTATTAGTTATTATTAGTTATTAGTTATTAGTTTATTAGTTTAGTTTTTATTAGTTTTATTATTATTATTTTATTATTTTTATTAGTTTTTATTTTATTAGTTATTAGTTATTAGTTTTATTAGTTTATTAGTTATTAGTTATTTAGTTTTTATTATTAGTTTTAATTATTAATTTATTATTATTATTATTATTATTATTTAGTTATTATTATTATTATTATTAGTTAGTTATTTTAGTTATTATTATTTATTATTATTATTAGTTTTAGTTAATTTTTAGTTATTGGTTTATTTTATTAGTTAGTTTTAGTTTAATTATTATTTATTATTATTAATTAGTTTTTATTAGTTATTTATTTATTAGTCTAGTTATTAGGTTTCAGTTATTATTAGTTTTTAGTTATTATTATTTATTATTAGTTTATTTATTAGGTTTATTTATTTTTTTAAATTATTATAAGTTTATTAGTTATTAGTTTATTAGTTTATTTTAGTTATTATTATTAGTTTATTAGGTTATTAGTTTTAGTTTATTAATATTATTATTTAATTTTAATAGTTTTTTAGTTTAGTTATTATTTAGTTAATAGTTTTTAGTTATTAGTTTAGTTATTTTTAGCTTATTTAAATTATGTTTTAGTTTTATATTTAGTTATTTATTAGTTTAGTTTTATTAGTTTTTAGTTTAATTTTGTTATTATTATTATTATAAGATTTTATTACTTTATTAGTTTTAGTTACTTTATTAGTTATTTGTTTAGTTTTATTAGTTTTTAGTTTTTTTTAGTTAATTAGGTTATTAGTTATTAGTTATTAATTAATATTAGTTTTTTTTATTATTAGTTTTCGTTTATTTATTATTTTTAGTTAATTATAAGGTTTAGTTAATTATATTAGTTATAAGTTTATTAGGTTTTTAGTTATTATTAGTTTTATTTTATTTTATTATTATTATTATTTAGTTTGTTAGTTATTAGTTAGTTATTATTAGTTAGTTTATAATTATTAATTATTAGTTCTTATTTAGTTTTATTAGTTATTATTAATATTAGTTTTAGTTTTTATTAGTTATTATTATTATTAGTTTTAGATTTTATTAGTTATTATTATTATTATTTAGTTATTAATTATTAGTTTTAGTTATTAGTTATTATTAAGTTTTATTAGTTTATTAGTTCATTAGGTTTTATGTTTAGTATCATCATTATTATTAGATTTTATTAGTTCTTAGTAATTAGTTGTTAGTTTTAGTTTTTTAGTTTATTATTATTTGGTTTTATTAGTTTTTAGTTTATTATTATTTAGTTTTATTAGTTTTTAGTTTATTAGTTTTAGTTATATGTACAATTTAATTTATTAGTTAGTTTTATTAGTTTAGTTATTATTAGTTTAGTTTATTATTAGTTATTTAGTTTTTTTTATTAGTTATTTGTTTTTATTAGCTTTTTAGTTATTACTTAGTTATTTAATTATTATTAGTTAGTTATTTATTTAGATATTATCACTAATTTTCTTATTATTAGTTTAATAGTTAGTTTTTTATTAGTTTTTAATTATTAATTTATTATTATTATTATTAGGTTTTTAGTTATTAGTTATTAGTCATTAGTTAGTTTTAGTTAGTTTTTTAGTTTAGTTGTTAAGTTTTTTTAATTATTAGTTAGTTTGTTATTATTATTATTATTAGTTAGTTATTAGTTTATTATTTTAGTTATTTGTTTATTAGTTAGTTAGTTTATTAGTTATTAATTAGTTTAGTTTGTTAGATTTTATTAATTTTAATTAGTTATTTAGGTTTTAGTTTAGTTAATTTTATTTAGTTTAGTTATTTGTTATTTTATTATTAGCTTATTAGTTTTATTATTATTATTATTTGTTAGTTTTAGTTTTTTAATTACTATTAGTTTTAGTTTTATTAGTTTTTTAGTTTTTATTATTAGTTATTAGTTTTTGTTAGTTTTTTATTTTAGTTTATTAGTTTTATTGAGTTATTAGTTCTTATTTTGCTATTAGTTTTTATTGTTTATTTTCTTTAGTTTTATTAGTTAGTTAGTTATTTATTTATTAGTATTTTATTAGTTTAGTTTTATTAGTTAGTTCAGTTATATAATTTTATTTATTAGTTATTAGTTTAGTTATTTAGTTTATTATTATTATTAGTTATTTAGTTTTATTATTAGTTATTTTTTTATTTTTAGTTATTATTTAGTTAGTTTAGTTTAATTTTATTATTTATTAGTTATTTATTAGTTATTATTAGTTAGTTATTAGTTAGTTATTAGTTTATTATTTTATTTATTAGTTATTAGTTATTTTTATTATTAGTTTTAGTTATTATTTTTTTTATAATTATTAGTTTAGTTGTTATTAGTTAGTTATTTAGTAATTATTAGTTTACTAGTTTTATCAGTTATTATTTTAGTTAGTTATTAGTTTAGTTGTTATTTATTAGTTATTTAGTTTATTAGTATATTTATTATTATTATTATTTTATTATTAGTTTAGTTATTTTTTATTATTATTAGTTGTTATTATTATCTTAGTTTAATATTATTAGTTTATTAGTTAGTTATTTTAGTTTTTGTTTATTAGTTTTTAGTTTTAGATATATTAGTTATTAGTTATTATTAGTTATTATTAGTTTTATTATTATTAGTATTAGTTAGTTTTTGTTATTTAGTTATTATTAGTTTTTAGTTTATTATTATTAGTTTTATTTATTATTTTTATTAGTTTATTATTAGGTTATTAGTTTAGTTATTATATTAGTTTATTAGTTATTAGGTTTTTTTAGTTATTAGTTATATATAGGTTTATTTTAGTTTTATTAGTTTATTATTATTATTAGTTATTTATTATTATTGTTATTTATTTTAGTTATATTGTTTTATTAGTTTTATTATTATTATTAGTTTTAGTTTAGTTTTATTATTATTAGTTATTATTATTATTACTTATTTTATGTTTAATATTAGTTAGTTATTTATTTTATTAGTTAGTTTAAGTTATTAGTTATTATTATTAGATATTATTATTATTATTATTTTTTAGTTTACTTTATTAGGTTAGTTATTTGTTAGTTATTATTATTATTATTATTATTATTATTATTATTATTATTATTATTATTCATTATTATTATTTATTTAGTTTAGTTTTTTATTTATTATTAGTTTATTAGTTAGTTAGTTTTTATTAGTTTTATTCGTATAGTTAGTTAGTTTAGTTTAGTTATTAGTTTATTATTTTTATTAGTTAGTTTTAATAGTTTTTAGTTTATATTATTGGTAATTATTAGTTTTTTTGTTTATTAGTTATTATTAGTTAGGTTATTAGTTTTTTATTAGTTTTATTATTAGTTAGTTATTATTATTAGTTAGGTTATTTTATTAGTTATTAGTTTTAGTTTAGTTATTTAGTTCTTAGTTTTATATTTTTTTTATTAATTAGTTATTTAGTTATTTATGAATTTTATTATTTAGTTTATTATTTTAGTTTATTAGTTATTAGTTTAGTTATTAGTTTTTAGTTATTAGTTTTAATTATTATGTTTTAGTTATTAATTTTCTTAGTTTTATTATATTATTATTAGTTTATTAGTTTTATTTTATTAGTTTAGTTATTTAAGTTTATTATTATTTATTAGTTGTTTTTATTTTATTTTGTTTAGTTATTAGTTTTATTAGTCTATTATTATTATGATTATTATTATTATTTATTAGGTTAGTTTTTATTAGTTATTAGTTATTAGTTTAGTTATTGGTTTAGTTATTATTATTATTAGTTTAGTTATTTAATTATTATTTTAGTTTTAGTTATTAGTTTTTTTTGGTTTTATTAGTTTAATTATTAGTTATTAATTAGTTAGCTTTAGTTATTTTTTATTTTAGTTACTAGTTTAGTTATTAGTTAGTTATTTTTAGTTTTAGTTTATTAATTATTAGTTAGGTTATTAGTTAGTTATTATTTAATTATTATTAGTTAGTTAGTTATTTGTTATTATTATTAGTTAGTTTATTATTACTTATTATTTAGTTATTATTATTTATTAGTTTATTATTAATTATTAGTTATTTATTTAGTTAGTTTTTAGTTGTTATTAGTTATTAGTTTAGTTAATTAGTTAGTTTTATTAGTTTAGTTATTTAGTTTATTAGTGAATTAGTTTGTTTTATTGTTAGGTTTATTTTTAATTATTAGTTTTTTATTAGTTATTAGTTTTATTAGTTTAGTTATTTATTTTAATTATTTATTATTAGTTTAGTTAGTTATTTTATTAGTTATTAGTTAGTTAGTTATTTAGTTTAGTTAGTTTATTAGTTAGTTTAGTTATTTGTTTTACTTATTAGTTATTATTTATTAGTGAGTATTTATTAGTTTTATTATTTATTTATTTATATTTTTATTATTAATAGGTTTATTAGTTATTAGTTTGTTAGCTATTATTCATTAGTTATTAGTTTATTATTAGCTTATTAGTTTAGTTATTAGTCATAAGTTATTAGATTTTATTAGTTAGTTATTAGTTATTAGTTTAGTTTTTATTTAAGTTTAGTTGGTTAGTTAGTTGGTTTTTTAGTTATTAGTTATTATTAGTTTATTAGTTATTATTAGTTTATATTAGTTTTAGTTTATTTATTATTAGTTAGTTAGTTATTTTATTTAGTTTATTAGTTATTAGTTTTTAGTTATTATTATTTAGTTATGTTAGTTATTAGTTATTTATTTAGTTATTAGTTTAGCTATTATTAACTAGTTAGTTTTAGTTTAATTAGTTATTTATTAGTAGTTTTAGTTCTTTTATTATTAGTTAGTTAGTTTAGTTATTAGTTATTATTAGTTAGTTATTTAGTTTAGTTATTATTAGTTAGTTATTATTAGTTAGTTTTAGTATTAGTTTAGTTTATTAATTAATTTATTTAGTTTTAGTTTAGTTTAGTTATTAGTTATTTAGTATTTATTATTAGGTTTCTAGTTTCTAGTTAGTTTTAGTTATTAGTTTATTAGTTAATTTTTAGTTTAGTTAGTTTATTAGTTTATGATTATTAGTTATTAGTTTAGTTTAGTGTATTAGTTATGAGTTTAGTTATTAGTTTTTTATTATTTATTAGTTATTAGTTAGATTTTTTAGTTGGTTATTAGTTATTAGTTATTAGTTTTATTAGTTATTAGTTATTAGATTTTTTTAGTTTATTATTATTAGTTATTACTATGTTATTTATTATTAGTTTAATTATATTAGTTATTTAGCTATTAGTTTTAGTTAGTTATTATAAGTTTTAGTTGTTAGTTTATTAGTTAATTTTGTTTAGTTAGTTAGTTTATTTTGTTTTTATTAGTTATTAGTTATTATTACTAGTTTAGGTTTATTACTTATTAATTTTGTTATATTAGTTAGTTTAGTTTTAGTTATTATTAGGTTTAGGTTTAGATTTAGTTATTAGTTAGTTATTGGTTTAATTAGTTTCTTATATTTAGTTTAGTTATTATTATTTATTAGTTTTATTAGTTTAGTTATTAGTTAATTATTAGTTTAGTTATTTATTTAGTTATTATTATTATTTATTAGTTATTAGTTAGTTAGTTTTATTAGTTAGTTTTAGTTTTATTTAGATTTTATTAGTTATTAGTTTAGTTAGTTTTATTAGTCTATTACTTATTTTAGTTATTATTTATTATTTATTAGTTTATTAGTTTGTATTACAATTATTATTTATTTTAAATTTTTTTATTTAGTTAATAGTTAGTTATTAGTTAGTTAGTTTTTATTAGTTTAACTATTTATTATTAGTTATTATTTATTAGTTATTATTAATTAGTTTATTAGTTTAGTTTGTTTATTTAGTTTTTATTAGTTTATTAGTTTATTAATTTAGTTTAATTAGTTATTTAGTTTATTATTATTTAGTTTTAGTTTTATTATTTTTTAGTTTTTTATTAGGTTTTGTCTAGTTATTTAGTTATTATTAGTTAGTTATTAATATTATTAGGTTGTTAGTTTTTAGTTTTATTACTTATTAGTAATTATTAGGTTTATTATTAGTTATTTAGTTATTATTATTAGTTTATTAATTTTTATTTAATTTTAGTTATTTAGGTTATAGTATTAGTTATTAGTTATTAGTATTAGTTATAGTTATTAGTTTATTAGTTATTATTAGTTATTTAGTTATTAGTTATTAGTTTTTAGTTATTAGTTTATTATTATTAGTTTATTTTAGTTTTATTAGTTTATTATTTTTATTTATTATTAGTTAGTTAGTATTAGTTAGTTAGTTATTATTTAGTTATTAGTTAGTTATTATTAGTTAGTTTATTATTAGTTATTATTATTAGTTTGTTTTATTATTATTATTAGTTTTAGATTTTAGTTTTTATTAGTTAGTTAGTTTATTAGTTGTTAGTTTATTAGTTGTTAGTTATTAGTTTTATCAGTTTACTTAGTTAGTTATTATTAGTTATCAGTTAGTTTATTATTAGTTATTACTATTAGTGTTCTTAGTTAGTTATTAGTTATTAGTTTATTTTTTATTATTAGTTATTAGTTTAGTTAGTTATTAGTGTAATTATTATTAGTTATTTATTAGTTAATAGTTAGTTATTTAGTTAGTTAGTTTTATTTGTTAGTTTTTTAGTTTATTATTAGTTATTAATTTTTATTATTTAGTTAGTTAATAGTTTATTTGTTTAGTTATTTATTTTTAGTTTATTTATTAGTTTATTAGTTTTGGTTATTAATTATTAGTTTAGTTTTATTAGTTTAGTTATTAGTTATTTAGTTTATTATTAGTTAGTGTTTTTAGTTTTTATTAGTTATGAGTTATTATTAGTTTTTAGTTATTAGTTATTATAAGTTAGTTAGTTTTAGTTATTACTTTATTAATTATTATTTTATTAGATATTAATTATTTCGTTATTTTTAGTTTTAGTTAATTAGTTTAGTTATTTATTTAGTTATTAGTTTATTAGTTTATTAGTTTAGTTATTATTAGTTATTAGGTTTATTAGTTTATTATTAGTTATTATTTAGTTGTATATAGTTTTCATTATTATATCTAGTTATTATTATTAATTATTAGTTTATTAGTTTATTATTATTTGTTATTACTTTAGTTTATTTTATTAGTTATTAGTTTAGTTATTAGTTTTTTAGGTTTATTATTATTTTTTATTATTTATTAGTTTATTAGTTTGGTTTTTTAGTTAGTAATTAGTTATTAGTTTTAGTTTATTTAGTTTATTATTATTAGTTATTAGTTAGTTATTTATTATTACATTAGTTTTATTAGTTATTTAGTTATTAGGTTTACTTAGTTATTATTAGATTTAGTTATTAGTTTATTAGTTAGTTATTATATTTAGATTTTATTAGTTATTAGTTATTATTATTTTCTTTAGTTTTATTATTTATTAATTTAGTTATTAGTTTTTAAATTTTAGTTTTAGTTGTTAATAGGTTAAGGTTTAGCTTTAGTTATTAGTTAGTTATTAGTTTTATTAGTTTATTATTTTTAGTTTAGTTATTATTTATTTATTATTATTAGTTATTAGTTTTATTATTTTAGTTATTAGTTAGTTATTAGTTTAGTTAGTTATTTAGTTATTATTATTATTTATTAGTTATTAGTTATTAGTTAATTTTATTAGTTAGTTTTAGTTTTAGTTAGTTTTAATTAGATTTATTAGTTTATTACTTATTTTAGTTATTATTTATTAGTTATTTAGATTATTAGTTTATATTATTATTATTATTTATTTTAATTTTATTTATAATTATTAATTAGTTTAGTTATTAGTTAGTTATTAGTTTTATTAGTTTAATTATTTAATATTAGTATTTATTTATTTATTGTTATTAGTTAGTTTATTAGTTTAGTTAGTTTATTTAGTTTTTATTAGTCGATTAGTTTATTAGTTTTGTTTTATTAGTTAGTTAGTTTATTATTATTTTTTTTAGTTTTATTATTTGTTAGTTTTTAATTAGGTTTAGTTTAGTTATTTAGATATTATTAGTTAGTTATTAATATTATTAGGTTATTAGTTTTTAGTTTTATTAGTTATTACTTATTATTTATTATTAGTTTTATTATTATTTATTTAGTTATTAGTTATTAGTTATTATTATTAGTTTATTAGTTTTTATTTAATTTTAGTTATTTAGGTTTTTATTAGTTATTATTAGTTTAATTAGTTATTAGTTATTAGTTCTTAGTTTAGGTTATTAGTTTATTAGTTAAGTTATTAGTTTAATTATTAGTTATTAGTTTATTATTATTAGTTTAGTTTAGTTTTATTAGTTTATTATTATTAGTTATTATTAGTTAGTTAGTTTTTTAGTTATAGTTATTAATTTAGGTTTAGTTAGTTATTATTAGTTAATTTTTTATTATTTATTTATTATTAGTTATTAGTTTATTAGTTAGTTATTAGTTATTAGTTATTAGTTAGCTTTATTATTATTATTAGTTTTTGTTTTTAGTTACTTTTAGTTAGTTTATTAGTTTAGTTAGTTAGTTATTTATAGTTATTAATTAGTTTATTATTATTATTAGTTTAGTTTATTTATTATTAGTTATTAGTTTTTTGTTAATTTTTATTAGTTATTAGTTATTAATAGTTATTTATTTATTTATTATTAGTTTTATTAGTTAGCTATTAGTTATTAGTTTATTTCTTATTATTAGTTATTAGTTTAGTTAGTTATTAGTTTAATTATTATTAATATTTATTAGTTAATTGTTAGTTATTTAGTTAGTTAGTTTTATTAGTTAGTTTTTGATTTATTATTAGTATTAGTTTATATTATTTACTTAGTTATTATTTTATTTGTTTAGTTATTTATTTTTTAGTTTATTTATTTTTTTTAGTTTTAGTTATTAGTTATTAGTTTAGTTATTAGTTATTTAGTTTATTATTATTTAGTTTTTATTAGTTTTTATTAGTTACGAATTATTATTAGTAATTATTAGTTATAAGTTATTATTAGTTAGTTAGTTTTAGTTATTTTTTTATTAGTTATTATTTTATTAGTTATTAGTTTTTTAGATATTATTAGTTTTAGCTATTTAGTTATTATTAGTTTTAGTTATTTAATTTATTTGTTTAGTTATTTATTTAGTTATTAATTTATTAGTTTATTAGTTTAGTTATTATTAGTTATTAGTTTATTAGTTAGTTATTTTATTATTATTTATTCTTATTAGTTTATTACTTTTTTATTAGTTTTATTAGTTATTAGTTACTATAACTTATTATTATTAGTTAGTTATTTAGTTTAGTTTATTAGTTATTAATTTTATTAGTTTTATTTTTAGTTGGTTATTATTATTAGTTTATTAGTTATTAGTTATTATTAGTTATTAGCTTATTAGTTTTTTTAGTTATTACTTATTATTACTTATTAGTTTTAGTTAGTTTTTATTAGTTAGTTATTATAGTTTTTATTATTAGTTATTATTAGTTTTAGGTTAGTTATTTAGTTTGTTAGTTATTTTATTATTATTTATTATTTATTAGTTATTAGTTAATTTGTTTTTTAGTTTTTTATTTAGTTTTTATTATTTATTAGTTTAGTTATTATTAGTTAGTTTTTAGTTTAGTTATTATTAGGTTTATTAATTATTAGTTTTATTATTAGTTAGTTATTATTATTAGTTAGTTATTTATTGATATTTTTAGTTATTATTTATTATTAGTTACTTATTTATTGGTATTTTTAGTTATTATTTATTATTAGTTAGTTATTATTTAGTTATTAGTTAGTTATTATTTAGTTATTAGTTATTATTAATTTATTAGTTTATTAGTTTGTTTTATTTAGTTTTGTTTAATTAGTTAGTTATTATTATTAGGTTTAGTTAGTTTTAATTAGTTATTTAGTTTAGTTCTTAGTTTTTTTAGCTTTTTTAGTTTTTATGGGTATTTATTAGTTTAGTTATTAGTTTTAGCTTTATTATTATTAGTTATTAGGTTTTTTATTAGTTTTATTAGGTTTATTAATTTTATCAGTTATTATTAATTAGTTAGTTTTAGTTAGGTTATTTATTTATTAGTTTTTATTAGTTATCACTTAGTTATTAGTTATTAATTTTAGTTATTTATTACTTAGTTTTATTAGTTTATTATGAGCTTTTATTAGTTATTATTTATTTTATTTAGTTTTATTATTTATTATTATTAGGTTTATTAGTTAGTTTTTAGTTTAGTTATTAGGTTTAATTTTAGTTAGTTTTTTTAATAGTTTATTAGATTTTATTATTTGGTTATTTAGTTTTATTATTCGTTAGTTATTATTAGTTTTATTAGTTAGTTTTATTAATATTAGTTAGTTTAGCTATTAGATTTTAGTTTGTTTTTTATTAGTTTTAGTTTTTTAGTTATTAGGTCTTAGTTATTAGTTAATTTTATTTAATTTTTTTATTAGTTTAATTTATTAGGTTTTTTATTAGTTTTATTAGTTTTTTATTTAGTTATTTATTATTAGTTATTTTTTTATTATTTAGTTAGTTATTTAGTTTTATTAGTTATTATTATTTAGTTAATAGTTTTTTATTAGTTAGTTTTAAGTTTTTAGTTATTAGTTATTATCATTAGTTAGTTAGTTAGTTATTATTAGTTGTTAGTTATTAGTTAGTTTAGTTTTTTTTAAATTTTATTATTTATTATTAATTTTTTTAGTTATTTATTATTAGTTTTTTAGTTTAGTTAGTTATTAATTAGTTATTTGTTATTTTGTTAGTTATTTAGTTATTAGTTTTATTATTATTAGTTATTAGTTTAGTTATTATTATTATTATTATTATTAGTTATTAGTTTATTGGTTAGTTTATTATTACTAGTTATTTTTTTGTTTATTTGTTTATTACTTTTATTATTAGTTATTAGTTATTTATTAGTTTATTTATAATTAGTTTATTAGTTTTAGTTAGTTATTAGTTTATTAGTTTTTAGTTATTATTAGTTTTTTTTAGTTATTAGTTTTATTAGTTAGTTAGTTATTATTAGTTAATTAGTTTTTAGTTAGTTTAGTTTATTAGTTTTTGTTTAGTTAGTTATTATTATTATTATTATTATTATTATTATTATTATTATTTTTTTAGTTTTATTTTTATTTAGTTAGTTAGTATTAAGTTTATTAATTAGTTTAGTTTTATTAGTTTTATTTTATGTGTAATTATTAGTTTATTAGTTATTAGTTTTTAGTTTTTAGTTTAGTTAGTTATTATTAGTTTAGCTTTTTAGGTTTTTATTAGCTATTAGTTTAATTATTTTAGTTATTTATTTAGTTATTATTAGTTAGTTATAATTAGTTATTAATTTATTTTTTTATTATTAGTTAGTTATTAGTTATTCTTTAGGTTAGGTTTTATTAGTTAGTTATTAGTTATTAATTTATTATTAGTTTTAGTTACTTAGTTATTAGTTATTAGTTATTATTAGCTATTATTAGTTCATTTTATTATTAGTTTTAGTTAGTTTAATTATTTATTAGTTATTTATTTTAGTTACTTTTTACTTTATTAGATTTTAGTTTTTTGTTTTTAGTTATTCGTTAGTTATCAGTTTTGTTGTTAGTTTTGTTATTAGTTTAGTTATTAGTTATTAGTTAGTTAGTTTTATTATTTTAGTTTTTTAGTTATTAGATATTAGTTATTAATAATTATTATTATATTATTAGTTAATATTTTTTTTAGTCATTAGTTATTTAGTTTAGTTTTTATTTATTATTATTTTTATTTAGTTTATTAGATTAGTTAGTTTTTATTAGTTATTAGTTTATTATTATTATTATTAGTTTTAGTTATTAGTTTTTAGTTTAGTTATTTACTAGTTTTATTAATTACTAGTTAGTTTAGTTTTTATTAGTTAGTTTATTTAGTTATTATTTATTTTAGTTATTCATTATTAGTTATTAGTTTATTAGTTATTAGTTTATTAGTTGTTTAGTTATTATTATTAGTTAGAATTTTAGTTTAATAGTTTATTATTATTAGTTAATTATTAGTTTATTAGTTTTAATTAGTTATTTATTTAGTTAGTTATTATTAGTTATTAATTTTTAGTTTTTAGTTAGTTATCAGTTTAGTTATTAGTTATCTTTGTAAGTTATTTTATTTAGTTTTTTTAGTTTAGTTATTATTATTATTAGTTAGTTATTATTAGTTTCGTTAATTATTTAGTTATCAGTTAAGTTTTTAGGCTAATTATTTATTATTATTAGTTAGTTATTAGTTTATTAGTTTTAATTAGATATTTATTTTGTTACTATTATTATATTATTTTATTTAAGTTGGTTGGTTTAGTTTGGTTATTAGTTATTTTAGTTAGTTAGTTTATTTAGTTTTAGTAGTTTTTAGTTATTTAGTTTATTATTATAAGTTATTATTTATTAGTTAGTTAGTTAGTTTATTAGTTATTTATTTGTTATTAGTTATTAGTTTATTATTTTATTAGTTATTAATTATTATTATTATTATTATTTTAGATAGTTATTATTATTTTTATTAGTTATTATTATTAATTTATTATTTTAGTTATTATTTATTATTTTATTAGGTTTAGTATAGTTTTTTAGGTTTATTTTGTTATTAGTTTTAATTACTTATTAGCTAGTTATTAGTTTAGTTTATTTATTAGTTTATTAGTTATTTAATTTATTAGTTTATTTATTATTTATTTTAGATATTATTAGTTATTAGTTGTTTAGTTTTATTATTTTATTAATTTAGTTAGTTTATTTATTTTATTTTAGTTATTATTAGTTTTTTATTAGTTTTATTTATTAGTTTTTTATTAGTTAGTTATTTAGTTATTTTATTTGTTTAGTTAGTTTAGTTATTATTGTTATGTAGTTGATTAGTTATTAATTATTAGTTTTTTAGTTATTATTTATTATTGGTTTTTTTATTTAGTTATTTAGTTTTCTTATTAGTTATTAGTTTATTAGTTTTAGTTAGTTTTATTAATTATTTATTTATTGTTATTATTTAGTTATTACTTTAGTTATTTATTAGTTAGTTTTAGTTATTATTAGTTTTAGTTTAGTTTTTTTAGTTTTTTATTTAGTTATTATTATTAGTTTTATTATTATTTTATTATTATTTATTAGTTATTAGTTTATTATTATTTTATTAGTTATTAGTTAGTTATTATTTGTTATTTTATTAGTTATTAGTTTAGTTATTATTTAGTTTTTATTTATTTAGATATTTCATTATTTATTAGTTAGTTTAGTTTATTAGTTAGTTATTAGTTTTATTTATTAGTTTAGTTATTTATTAATAGTTTTATTAGTTTTTATTAGTTATTTATTAGTTAGTTAGTTTATTATTAGTTTATTAATTATTTATTTAGTTATTAGTTTAGCTATTTTATTATTTATTATTAGTTTATTAGTTTTATTAGTTTTATTGTTAGTTTTTAGCTAGTTAATTAGGTTTTCTAGTTATTATTAGTAATTAGTTATTATTATTAGTTATTAGGTTTAGTTAATAAGTATTATCAGTAATTAGTTTATTAACTTATTATTTAGTTATTAATTTATTAGTTTATTAGTTTGTTATTAGTTTAGTTAATTTATTATTAGTTTAGTTTATTAGTTTAGTTTTATTTTTTCATTATTTACTTAGTTTTTATTAGTTATTTGTTTATTAGTTTATTAGTTATCAGTTTAGTTATTATTATTATTTTAGTTATTAATTTTTTAATTTTAGTTTTATTAGTTTATTTGTATTAGTTATGTTTAGTTTTATTAGTTTATTACTAGTTAGTTTTTAGTTTTAGTTAGTTATCAGTTTTGTTTTATTTTTAAGTTATTAGTTTTGTTATATTTTTAGTTAGTTATTAGTTTTTAATTATGTTTATTAGTTTTATTTAGTTATTAGTTAGTTAGTTAGTTTATTATTAGTTTAGTTGTTAGTTATTAGGTTTTTGTTTTATTAGTTAGTTTAGTTTAGATATTAGGTTTTAGCTTTTTAGTTAGTTTAGTTAGTTAGTTTTTAAGTTAGTTATATAGTTATTAGTTAGTTTATTAGTTTAGTTTAGTTATTTAGTTAGTTAGTTAGTTTATTTGTTTATTAATTAGTTTTAGTTAGTTTAGTTTAGTTTTAATTTAGTTTTAGTTTTATTATTATTATTAGTTATTTAGTTTAGTTAGTTAATTTTTATTAGTTATTAAGTTTAGTTTTAGTAGTTTTATTTAGTTACTTTAGTTAGTTATTAGTTTATTTAGTTTATTTTATTAATTATTAATTTAGTTTATTAATATTAGTTATTATTAGTTATTAGGTTTTATTTATTATGTTTTAGTTTTATTAGTTATATTATTTATTTAATATGTTTAGTTTTTGTTAGTTATTGATTTACTAATTTAGTTTATTTGTTTTTAGTTAGTTTTATTACTTTGTAGTTATTAGTTTTATTATTAGTTATTAGTTATTTTTAGTTAATTATTAGTTAGTTTTTAGTTAGTTTTTAGTTTTATTAGTTATTAGTTTTATTAGTTATTAGGTTTATTAGTTATTACTATTATTAGTTTTCTTATTAGTTTTATTATTATTATTCATTTTAGTTTTTAGTTATTATTTGTTAGTTAGTTTATATTTTTATTAGTTATTAATTTTATTACTTTATTTAGTTAGTTATTATTAGTTTAGTTTTTTTTATTAATTAGTTTATTTATTATTAGTTATTAGTTTTTAGTTAGCTTTTATTACTTATTAGTTATTATTAGTTATGTTTTTATTAGTTATTAGTTTTTTAGTTTTTATTTTATTAGTTATTAGTTATTAATAGTTTTATTAGTTAGTTATTAGTTATTAGTTTATTTTTTATTATTAGATATTAGTTTAGTTAGTTATTAGTTTAATTATTATTAGTTATTTATTAGTTATTAGTTAGTTATTTAGTTAGTTAGTTTTATTAGTTAGTTTTTTTATTATTTATTATTAGTTTAATTATTATTAGTTCTTAGGTTTATTAATTAGTTATTTTATTAGTTTTTTATTAGTTATTAGTTAGTATTAGTTATTATTATTAGTTAGTTATTTAGCTTAGTTTATTTATTATTTTAGTTATTAGTTTTATTAGTTTTATTATATGTTAGTTATTATTATTAGTTTATTAGTTATTTAGTTATTAGTTAGTAGTTATTAGTTATTATTAGTTATTAGTTTATTAGTTTTTTTAGTTTTTATTAATTATTAGTTATTTTAGTTATTATTAGTTATTAGTTTTAGTTAGTTTTTATTAGTTAGTTATTATAGTTTTTATTGTTACTTATTATTAGATTTAGGTTAATTATTTAGTTATTTAGTTATTTTTGTTATTATTTATTAGTTATTAGTTATTAGTAAATTAGTTTTTAAGTTTTTTATTTATTTATTATTTGTTATTACTTTAATTATTATTAGTTAGTTTTTAGTTTAGTTATCATTAGGTTTATTAGTTATTAGTTTTATTATTAGTTGCTTATTTATTATTATTTTTAGTTATTATTAGATATTAATTAGTTATTAGTTTATTATGTTATTTTAGTTAGTTTAATTTTATTAGTTAGTTATTATTATTAATTTTAGTTAGTTTTTATTAATTATTTAGTTTAGTTATTAGTTTTTTTAGTTTTTTAGTTTTTATGGTTATTTATTAGTTTAGTTATTAGTTTTAGCTTCATTATTAAAAGTGATTAGGTTTTTTATTAGTTTTATTAGTTTATTAGTTAGTTTATTTTAGTTAGGTTATTTATTTATTAGTTATTATTAGTTATTAGTTTATAATTTGTTATTAGTTATTATTATTTATTATTTAGTTTAATTATTATATTATTTGTTTTTATTAGTTATTATTTATTTTAATTAGTTTTATTATTTATTATTATTAGGTTTAATAGTTAGTTAGTTTTTAGTTAGTTAGTTTTTTATTAGTTTATTAGGTTTTATTATTTAGCTATTTAGTTTTATTAGTTATTTGTTTAATTATTTATTATTAGTTTTATTTTTTAGGTTTAGTTATTATTTTTATTATTAGTCAGTTATTATTAGTTTTATTAGTTAGTTTTTATTATTATTAGTTTATTTAGGTATTAGTTATTTAGTTATTAGGTTTTAGTTAATTATTAGTTAATTTTATTAGTTATTTTTATTACTTTAGTTTATTAAGTTTTTTATTAGTTTTACTAGTTTATTATTTAGTAATTTGTTATTAATTTGTTTTTATTAGTTAGTTATTTAGTTTTATTAGTTATTATTATTTAGTTATTAGTTTAGTTTATTAGTTTTTTATTAGTTAGTTTTTGTTTTTTAGTTTAGTTATTTAGTTTTTTAGTTATTAGTTATTATTATTAGTTAGTTAGTTATTATTAGTTATTAGTTATTAGTTAGTTAGTTTATTTTTTTTAGTTTTATTAGTTATTATTAGTTTTTAGAGTTATTTATTTTTAGTTTTTTGGTTTAGTTAGTTATTAGTTAGTTATTAATTATTTAGCTAATTATTAACTATTAATTTATTATTAGCTTTATTATTAGTAGTTATTACTTTAGTTATTATTAGTTAGCTATTAGTTTAGTTAGTTAGTTATTATTATTATTATTATTATTATTATTATTAGTTATTAGTTATTAGTTAGTTTATTATTACTAGTTATTTATTATTATTAGTATAGTTTATTATTAGTTAGTTATTAGCTTAGTTTTTATTACTTTATTAGTTTTAGTTAGTTATTAGTTTATTAGTTTAATTAGTTAGTTATTATTACTTTTATTAGTTATTAGTTTAGTTTTAGTTCAGTTAGTTATTATTAGTTTATTATTATTATTAGTTAATTAGTTTTTAGTTAGTCAGTTTAGTTAGTTATTATTAGTTAGTTATTAGTTTTTAGTTAATTAGTTTAGTTAGTTATTATTAGTTAATTATTATTAGTTAGTTATTATTAGTTAATTAATTATTAATTAGTTATTAGTTAGTTTAGTTTGTTAGTTTAAATTAGTTAGTTATTGTTATTATTATTAGTTTTTTTAGTTTTATTATTATTTATTTAGTTAGTTTTAAGTTTACTAGTTAGTTTAGTTTCATTAGTTTTTTTTTATGCATTATTATTAGTTTAGTTTTTAGGTTTTTATTAGTTATTAGTTTAGTTATTATTAGTTATAATTAGTTATTATTAATTAGTTATTATTAGTTATTAGTTTAGGCTTTATTATTAGTTAGTTATTAGTTATTACTTTAGGTTAGGTTTCATTAGTTA
The DNA here is from genome assembly GCA_021442155.1 of Cymbidium sinense. Classification (NCBI taxonomy): domain Eukaryota; kingdom Viridiplantae; phylum Streptophyta; class Magnoliopsida; order Asparagales; family Orchidaceae; genus Cymbidium; species Cymbidium sinense. The sequence goes on from JAKCPB010001103.1 coordinate 61,081, forward strand.
GTTATTAGTTTATTATTTGTTTTAGTTATTTAGTTATTAGCTATTAGTTATTTTTAGCTAGTTATTATTAGTTCATTTTATTATTATTTTTAGTTAGTTTAATTAGTTATTAGTTATTTAGTTTAGTTATTTTTTAGATTATTAGTTTATTAGTTTTTAGTTAGTTATTAATTTTATTATTAGTTTAGTTATTAGTGTTTAGTTAGTTAGTTTTATTGTTTTCATTTTTTAATTAATAATTATTAGTTGTTATTAATTATTCTTTTATTATTAGTTATTATTTTTTATTAGTTATTTAGTTTTATTTTTATTTATTAATTTATTAGTTTAGTTAGTTTCTATTAGTTATTAGTTATTAGTTTTTATTAGTTATTAGTTTATTATTATTATTATTAGGTTATTATTTATTAGTTTTATTAGTTATTAGTTAGTTTATTTAGTTATTATTTAGTTTAGTTATTTATTATTAGTTATTAGTTATTATTAGTTATAAGATTATTTGTTCTTAAGTTTAGTTTTTATTATTATTAGTTAGTTATTATTAGTTTAGTTAGTTATTTAGTTATTAGTTAGGTTTTAGTTTATTAGTTTATTATTATTAGTTAGTTATTAGTTTATTAGATTTAATTAGTTATTTATTTACTTAGTTATTATTAGTTATTTGTTATTTAGTTAGTTATTAGGTTTAGTTATTAGTTATTTTAGTTAGTTAGTTTACTTAGTTTAATTTGTTATTTATTAGTTATTAGTTATTAATTATTATTATTATTATTTTAGTTAATTATTAGTTTTATTACTACTTATTATTATTAGTTTATTATTTTAGTTATTATTTATTATTTTATTAGGATTAGTTTAGTTTTTTAGGTTTATTTTATTATTAATGTTAATTAGTTATTTAGTTTATTAGTTTATTTATTATTTATTTAAGTAATTAGTTTTTTAGTTTTATTATTTTATTAGTTATTAGTTTAGTTAAATTATTTATTTATTAGTTTTAGTTATTAATTTTTAATTAGTTATTTATTGAGTTATTTTATTAGTTTACTTATTTTAGTTATTATTATTATTTTGTTTATTAGTTTTATTTATTAGTTATTAGTTTAATAGTTATTATTAGTTATTAATTTTTTTTATTTAGTTATTTAGTTTTATTATTAGTTATTAGTTTATGAGTTTTAGTTAATTTTATTAGTTATTTATTTGTTTTTATTATTTAGTTATTAGTTAGTTTTTATTTAGTTATTACTTTAGTAATTTATTAGTTAGTTTTAATTATTATTAGTTTTAGTTTAGTTTTTTTAGTATTTTTATTTAGTTATTATTATTAGTTTTCTTATTATTTATTAGTTATTAGTTTATTTTTTTATTAGTTATTTGTTAGTTATTATTGGTTAATCTATTAGTTATTATTTATTATTAGTTTAATTATTATTCAGTTATTATTAGTCTAGTTATTTAGTTATTTATTAGGTAGTATAGTTTATTAGTTAGTTATTAGTTTTTTTATTAGTTTACTTATTTATCATTAGTTTTATTAGTTATTTATTAGTTAGTTAGTTTATTATTAGTTTATTTATTATTTATTTGATTATTAGTTTAGTTATTTTATTATTTATTATTAGTTTATTAGTTAATTAGTTACTATTAGTTATAGTTATTATTAGTTATTAGTTTATTAGTTTTTTAGTTTGTTATTAGTTTAGTTTTCTTATTATTAGTTTAGTTTATTAGTTTAGTTTTATTTTTTGAGTTAGTTAGTTTTTATTAATTATTAGTTTATTAGTTTATAGTTATTAGTTTAGTTATTCTTATTATTATTTCAGTTATTAGTTTTTTAGTTTTAGTTTTATTAGTTTATTATTATTAGTTAGGTTTAGTTATATTAGTTTATTATTAGTTAGTTTTAGTTAGTTATTAGTTTAGTTTACTTTTTTATTTATTAGTTTAGTATTATTATTAGTTAGTTTTTTAGTTTTATTTAGTTATTAGTTAGTTAGTTAGTTTATTATTAGTTTAGTTATTAGGTTTTAGTTTTTTAGTTAGTTTAGTTAGTTTTCTAGGTTAGTAGGTTTTCTTAATTTTTATTAGTTAGTTAGCTTTATTAGTTTAGTTTACTTTTTTTATTAGTTTTATTAGTTTAGTTAGTCAGTTTATTAGTTTATTAGTTTAGTTTTAGTTAGTTTAGTTAGTTTAGTTTAGTATTTAGTTTAGTTTTAGTTAATATTATGAGTTTTAGTTATTAATTATTTAGTTTAGTTAGTTAGTTTTTACTAGTTATTAGGTTTAATTTTATTAGTTTTATTTAGTTATTTTAGTTAGTTTTTTTATTAATTATTTATTTAGTTTTTTATTAGTAGTTCTTATTAGTTATTAGGTTTTATTTATTATGTTTTAGTTTTTTTAATTATATTATTTGTTTAATAAGTATAGTTTTTATTAGTTACTTAGTTATTTAGTTATTAGTTTAGTTTACTTGTTTTTAGTTAAATTTATCAGTTTTTAGTTATTAGTTTTATTATTAATTATTAGTTGTTTTTAGGTAATTAATAGTTGGTTTTTAGTTTTGTTAGTTATTAGTTTTATTAGTTACTATTATTATTATTATTAGTTCATTATTATTAGTTATTTTTAGTTAGTTATTAGTTTTAGTTTTTTATTTTATGAGTTTTATTAGTTATTAGCTAGTTTAGTTTTTTATTTTATTATTAGTTTTTAGTTTATTGGTTATTGGTTCTTTAGTTTTATTAGTTAGTTAGTTTAGTTAGTTATTATTAGTTATTAATTATTTAGTTTATTAGTTAGTTTTAGTTAGGTTTTTAGTTATTATTAATTATTATTAGTTATTAGTTTTATTATATTTAGTTATTAGTTTTAGTTTTCGTTTTTAGTTTATTAGTCTATTAGTAAGTTTTATTAGTTAGTTATTTATTATTTAGCTTTATTAGTTATTAGTTAGTTATTTATTAGATATTATTAGTTTAGTTATTAGTTTATTAGTTTTATTAGGTTTTTATCTTTAGTTTTAGTTTTTTGTTTGTTATAATTATTATTTATTAGTTAGTTATTATTATTAGTTATTAGTTATGTTATTATTAATTTTATTATTATTTTAGTTTTAGTTATTAGTTATTAGTGTTTATTAGTTTATTAGTTTTAGTTTTTTTAATTAGTTTAGGTTATTATTAGTTATTATTAGTTTTATTAGTTATTAATTAGTTAGTTTTTATTAGTTTTTATTAGTTATTAGTTATTAGTTATTATTTATTATTATTAGTTTATTAGTTTATTAGTTATTACTATTTAGGGGTTAGGGTTTAGTGTTTATGATTTAGGGTTTAGGGTTTTTAGAGTTTAAGGTTAGGGTTTTTTAAATTTTTTTATTTTTTTAAATTAAGTAAACCTATAGGTTTAGGTTTATTTAATTTATTTTTTATTTATTTTAGTTAATTTATTTTTTTATATTTAGGTTTATTTTTATTTTCATTTACTTTAATTTATTTATTTTTGGCTTATTTATTTTAGTTTAGGTTTTTTATTTTAGTTTATTTTTAAGGTTTAGGTTTAGATTTAGATTTATTTTTTAGGTTTAGGTTTTATTTTTTATTTTTAGTTTAGGTTTAGGTTTTTATTTAATTATTTTAGGTTTTACTTTTTAATTTAGGTTTAGGTTTATTCTTAGTTTATTTTATTTTATTTAGTTTAGGTTCAGGTTTAGGTTTAGTTTATTTTAAGTTAAGGTTTAGGTTTTATTTCTTTTAGTTTAGTTTATTTTAGTTTAGATTTAGGTTTATTTTTATTTTTATTTCAGGTTTAAGTTTTTTTATTAATTTAGGGTTTAGATTTTATTTTTTATTTAATTTTAGGTTTATTTTTAAAGTTTAGGTTTTTATTTAGTTTTTATTTTATTTTATTTTAGCTTTATTCTATTTTTAATTTAGGTTTAGTTTTTTTGTTTTATTTAGATTTATTTTATTTTTAAGTTTAGTTTTACTTTTTAATAATTTTATCCTAGTTTAGTTTTTTTTGTTTTTTATTTATTTTTAGTTTATTTAGTTTAAGTTTAGGTTTATAGGGTTTACGATTAGTTTAAGGTTTATGGTTTAGAGTTTAGGATTATTTTAATTTAGGTTTAGGTTTATTTTATTTAGTTTATTTTATTTTTATTTTATGTTTAGTTTTTCTTTTTTAGTTTAAGGTTTAGGTATCATTTTTTATTTATTTTTCAGTTTATTATTTAGGTTTAAGTTTTTATTTAGTTTTTATTTTATTTTAGGATTACTTTATTTTTATGTTACGTTTAGTTTTTATTTTATTTAGGTTTTTATTTTGAGGTTTATTTTATTTTTTAGTTTAGGCTTAGGTTTATTTTTTTTTATTTTAGGTTTAGGTTTTTTTTATTTTTTTATTTTTAGGTTTATTTTTTAGGTTAAGCTATTTATTTTTATTTTATTTTAAGTTTAGTTTATTTTATTTAAGTTTCTTATTTTTAAGTTTATTTTAATTTTTAGTTCAGTTTTGGTTTTCAATAATTATATTTAGTTAGTTTTTATTATTTTTTATTTTATTTTTAGGTTTAGGTTTTGGTTTAGATTTTAGTTTAGGTTTTTATTTTATCTTATTATTTTATTTTATTTAGTTTTAGGTTTATTTATTTATTTTATTTTTAGGTTTGATTTATTTTAGGTTTAGGATTTTAGGTTTTTAGGGTTTACGGTTAGTCTACGATTTATGGTTTAGGCTTTAGGGTTATTTTAGTTAAGGTTTAGGTTTATTTTATTTAGTTTATTTTATTTTTATTTTAAGTTTAGTTATTATTTTAGTTTAGGGTTTAGGTTTTCTTTTCTTCTTTATTTTTAAGTTTATTTTAGGTTTAGATTTTTATTTAGTTTTTATTTTATTTTATTTTAGGTTTATTTTTTATTTATTTTATGTTTATTATTATTTTTTTAGGTTTTTTATTTTTTTTATTTCTAGGTTTAGGTTTAGGTTTAGGTTTTAGTTTAGGTTTTTTTTATTTATTTTGTTATTTTATTTAGGTATAGGATTTTTTTATTTTATTTTTAGGTTTATTTTAGGTTTAGGTAGTTAAGTTGGATTTAGGATGATTTAGGGTTTAGAGTTATAGATCGTAGGGTTTAGGGCCCAGGGTTTATGGAAGGTTTAGTGGGATAGGAGCAGAGAGGGTCAGCAGTGGGTTTAGGGTTTAGGGTTTAAGAGTTAGGGTTTAGGGTTTTTAGGGTTTAGGGTTTAGGGTGTAGGGTTAGGGTTATTTATTTATTTATTTTTATTTTTAATTTTTTTAAATTAAGTAATTGGGCAGGCTTAAATTTATTTAGTTTATTTACTTTACCTTTTAGTTTAAGCTTTTATTTTTTTATTTTAGTTGAGGTTTTTGTTATATATAAGTTTAGGTTTATTTATTTATTTTATTTTTAGGTTTTATTTAGTTTTGGTTTAGGTTTTTATGTTTTTAGGGTTTAGGGATTACAGTTTAGGGTTTAGGGTTTAAGGTTAGTTTAGGGTTTAGGGTTTAGGGTTTAGAGTTTAAGATTATAGGTTTTAGGGTTTATGGTTTAAGGTTTAGGCTTTTAGGGTTTATGGCTTAAGGCTTTAGGGTTTAGGGTTCTAGGTTTAGGGTTTAGGGTTTATGGTTTAGGGTTAGTTTTTGGGTTTAAATTGTCCGACTGCTGGGCTTACAATCACCTCGAGTGGTAGCTAGCTAACATTTCGTACGCTTTAAAACCATGTAGGCAAGTTATATGATTTTGCAAGATAGTTAAGTTGCTATTAACTAGAGAGAGAGACTAAAGTCCTTAAATCCACTCCCTAAAGAGACTAGAGCATGAGTGGTATGAGTAATGACTTAGTCAAATATAAATCTTTTCAAATTTTATTTGTATTTGACACTTCATTTTGACAAAGGATTTGGGATTTTCATATGTCTAAATACATGATGAAATTGATTATTGGCCAAATCAAAAGTAAAGAGGGTGAAGCTCTATTAGTAGGAGTTGCTCTCATAGGTCAAGCGATTCCCATGTGTTCAAGAATGGAGGCCCCCAATTTTGTAATAGTGTAGAAGATGCATGCATGATATTAGACATACAACCATACATCCAAGGGGTTGCTAAATCTTTTAATTATCTTGATTTGATGCCTAGGCTTTATGTGAGGTTATGAGTTATTTTAAAATTTAATTATGAGTTGTAGTTGGGTAAAAGATTTATTTTTCTCTAAGAGTCTAATCGGATTCAGGCCATACAACAAAACATCAATCAAGTAAGAAACTAACAAAAGGGATGTCATTTCTAATGCGCAAGTTAAACATAACATAAAATAATTTTATAACTAGCACAAAAGAATAAAAGGCTAGTGCGGTCGGGTGTCACCGCATACAACCCGAAAAAAAAAGGGTAGCCGAGCTCTACCCTTATACCCACCTGTCATAACTTGGATTATGCTTAGGGGCTTAACCAAATTGCAAAAGAGAGCATTTATGTTTACTTTTAAGCATCCCCTTACACATAATCCCATGCATAAAATATGATTAGGCTAATCACGACCTACCATCCAGTCTACAAAACATGCACCCTAACATCCAGTTTAAAATAATATATCACAAAATAAAATATACATCACATCATGTTGTGTCCTAACATAAAGCTAGAAGTCGTGACTTAATCTAATGTGTGCGTATTAAGGCTTGTTTGGTATGTCCTAACTAGGCATTAAGGTTAAAATTTTCTAAATGTGAATGGATTCAATTTAAAGGGTGGTTTCACTTCAAGTACATTAATAGATTGGCAAGTTTTAATTTATGTTTTCTTTAGTTTTATGTGACCTACACTTAGCAACTAAGTGTTATAAAGAGAAGAAAGACAACTGCTCTCTTTCTTCCTTACCCTAAGACACTTCCTAAGGCATGTTAATTTGATTTAGTTCTCTTTAGTGAATGGCTTATTACACATTTTAAACTAATCCTAAGTTTATGTTCACTTTAAATGATCATATTCAACATGAAAGGCATCTTAGGATTAACTTAATTGAATTTCTATCATATGTCATATATCAAGTTATTTATTTCCATCATATGTAGCATGCATATAACTTAATTCTAAGCATAACTATGCAAGCAACATATTTTGTTTAGCACCATTTAAATGAAAGATGAATATATGTATTTTGTAGAAAATGAGATTTTCACTCATTAGCTAAATGCACATACAAGTGTATAAAAGTTTTAAGTGGATACTTTGCCATTTGTTAAACCAGGGGAGTGAGGTAAAGACCTCTTTGGGGTTACTTAAAGCCTTGCATCCTCGGAATATCTAGACTGGATATACCCACTATTCTTGAATACACATGAATGTATAAATGACTATAAGAATGGAAAATCATGCAAAAGTTATAGTTCTTTCAACAGAAAGGAGATTTTCATTCATTAGCTAAATGCATATATTAGTTATTTTTAATTAATATTAGTTAGTTATTACTAGTTAGTTTTATTATTAATTTTAGTTAGTTTAGTTAGTTATTATTTTTTAAGTTTTTTAGTTTATTAGTTATTAGTTATTAGTTTAGTTATTAGTTATTAGTTAGTTAGTTTTATTCTTTTAGTTTTATAGTTATTAGTTATTATTTTTTAGTAATTAATTATTTAGTGTTTATTAGGTTTTAGTGTTTAGTTTTAGTTTATTGTTATTATTTATTAGTTAATTATTAGTATTAATTATTAGTTATGTTATTATTAGTTTTATTATTATTTTAGTTTCGTTATTAGTTATTAATTAAGTTTATTAGTTTATTAGTTTTATTTTTTTTTAGTTTATGTTATTATTGGTTATTAGTTTGCTAGTTTTTATTAGTAATTAGTTATTAGTTATTATTTATTATTATTAGTTATTATTATTTAAGTTTTAGGGTTTAGTGTTTAGGGTTTTTAGGGTTTAGGGTTAGGATTTCTATTTAAATTTTTTTTTATTTTGTTAAATTAACTAAAATGATAAGTTTAGGTTTATTTAGTTTATTTTTATTTATTTTAGTTTATTTTTTTATTATCTTTAGGTTTATTTAGTTTAGCTTATTTATTTTAGGTTTATTTATTTTAGTTTAGGTTTTTTATTTTAGTTTATTTTTTAGGTTTAGGTTTAGGTTTAGGTTTATTTTTTTGTTTAATTTTATTTTTATTTTATTTTTTAGGTTTATTTTTAGGTTTTATTTTTTAATTTAGGTTTAGGTTTTGTTTTTTTTAGTAGTTTAGGTTTAGGTTTAGGTTTAGTTTATTTTAAGCTTAGGTTTAGGTTTTATTTATTTTAGTTTATGTTTAAGTTTATTTTATTTTTATTTTTATTTTCAGTTTAGGTTTTTTTTTAGTTTAGGTTTTGAAAATTTTATTTTAGTTTAATTTTTATTTTTCATTTTATCTTATTATTAGGTTTAGGTTTAGGTTTAGGTTTTAGTTTAGGATTTTATTTTATCTTATTAGTTTATTTTATTTCTGTTTAGGTTTACTTATTTATTTTATATTTAGGTTTTATTTAGTTTAAGTTTAGGATTTTATGTTTTTAGGGTTTACTGTTAGTTTACGGTTTATGGTTTAGGGGTTAGAGTTATTTTAGTTTAGGTTTTGGATTATTTTATTTAGTTTATTTAGTTTTTATTTTAGGTTTAGTTTTTTTTTAGTTTAGGGTTTAGGTTTTCTTTTTTATTTATTTTTAGGCTTTATTTTTAGGTTTATTATTTAGGTTTAGTTTTTATTTAGTTTTTATTTTATTTTACTTTAGGTTTACTTTATTTTATTTTATGTTTAGTTTTTATTTTATTTAGGTTTTTTTATTTTTAGGTTTATTTTATTTTTTACTTTTTGTGTGCGTTTATTTTATTTTTATTTTAAGTTTAGGTTTCTTTTCTTTATTTAGTTTAGGATTTAAATTTTTATAATTTATTTTTAGGTTTAGGTTTCTATTTAGTTTTTATTTTATTTTTATTTTATGTTTTGATTTTATTTTATTTAAGTTTTTTATTTTTAGGTTTATTTTAGTTTTAAGTTTAGTTTAGGTTTTTCATAATTTTAATTTAGTTTGGTTTTTATTTTTTATTTTATTTTATTTTGAAGTTTAGGTTTAGGCTTATGTTTAGGTTTAGGTTTTAGTTTAGGTTTTTAGTTTATATTATTCTTTTATTTTATTTAGGTTTTGGTTTATTTGTTAATTTATTTTATTTTTAAGTTTTATTTAGTTTAGGTTTGGGATTTTAGGCTTTTAGGGTTTACGATTTATGGTCTAGGCTTTAGGGTTATTTTAGTTTAGGTTTATTTTATTTAGTTTATTTTATTTTTATTTTAGGTTTAGTTTTTTTTAGTTTAGGGTTTATGTTTAATTTTTTATTTATAATTAGGTTTTATTTTTAAGTTTATTTTTAGTTTTAGGTTTTTATTTAGTTTTTATTTTATTTTATTTTAGGTTTATTTTATTTTTATTTTACATTTAGTTTTTATTTTGTTTAGGTTTTTTATTTTGAGGTTTATTTTATTTTTTTAGTTTAGTTTATATTTTTATGTGTTTTATTTTAATTTAGTTTTTATTTTTTATTTTATTTTATTTCAAGGTTTAGGTTTAAGTTTTAGTTTAGGCTTTTATTTTTATTTATTTTATTATTTTATTTAGGTTTAAGTATTTTTATTTATTTTATTTTTAAGTTTTATTTAGTTTAGGTTTAGGTTTTTAGGTTTTTAGGGTTTAGGGATTATGGTTTAGGGTTTATAGTTGTAGGTTTTAGGGTTTAGGGTTTAGGATTCTAGCTTTTGGGTTTTAGGTTTAGGGTTTAAGGTGAGTTTTAGGGTTTAGTGTTTAGGGTTTTTGGTTCAGCGTTTAGGATCTAGGGGTTAGGGTTTATGGATTTTAGGGTTTAGTGTTTAGGGTTAGGGTTTTTTATTTATTTATTTTATTATTATTATTTTTTAAATTAGCCGTTAGCCTTAGTTTTATTTAACTTACCTTCTAGTTTAGGTTTTTGATTTAAATTTCAGTTGAGGTTTTTATTTTATTTAGGTTTAAGTTTTTTTATTTTATTTTTTTAGGTTTTATTTAATTTGGGTTTAAGTTTTTATGTTTTTAGGGTTTAGTTATTACTAGTTATTAGTTTATTAGTTATTAGATTATTAGTTTAGTTATTTTAAATATTAGTTTTTTAGTTTAATTATTAGTTTATAGTTAGTTATTAGTTATTAGCTTATTATTTTTTATTTAGTTTTTATTTAATTATTAGTGTATTAGTTTTAGTTTTTAGTTTTATTAGTTTAGTTATGTAAGTTTTAGTTTTTTATTATTAGTTTAGTTATTAATTTATTAGTTATTAGGTTTATTTATTAGTTATTATTATTTTAGTTAGTTTAGGTTTAGTTTATTAGGTTTTAATTTATTAATTTTTTAGTTTATTTATTTTAGTTAGTTATTAATTATTAGTTTTTTATTATATAGTTATTAGATTAGTTATTATTAGTTATTAGTTTTATGAGTTTATTTTTATATGTTATTCGTTTATTATTTATTAGTTTATTAATTATTAGTTCAGTTATTAGTTTATTAGTTTTATTAGTTTTTATTAGTTATTATTAGTTTTAGTTTATTAAATTTTATATTAGTTATTAGTTATTAGTTATTAGTTTTTTAGTGTATTTATTATTTAGAACTTTTAGTTTTTTAGTTACTTATTAATTTAGTTTAGTTATTAGTTAGTTAATTTTATTAGTTATTAGTTTTAGTTTATTATTATTAATTATTAGTTATTATTTTATTAGTTTTTTAGTTATTATTATTAGTTATTAGTTTTATTAGTTAGTTATTAGTTAGTTATTAGTTATTTATTACTTAGTTTAGTTTTATTAGTTATTATTATTAGTTATTAGTTTTAGTTAGTTATTTTTTATTAGTTTATTATTATTATTATTATTTATTAGTTATTAATTACTATTATTAGTTATTAGTATAGGTTTTTATTTAGTTATTTTGTTAGTTTAGGTATTTAGTTATTTAGGTTATTTTAATTAGTTATTAGTTTTATTTATTATTATTTATTAGTTTAGTTAGTTATTAGTTATTAGTTTAGTTTAGTTAGTCATTATTAGTTTTATTTTTAGTTTATTAGTTTTATTCAGTTTTATAGTTTATTATTATGATTAGTTAGTTATTAGTTTAGTTATTAGTTAGTTATTATTATTAATAGCTTTAGTTTTTAGTTTTATTTGTTAGTTAGTTTATTATTAGTTATTTTTATTAGTTATTAGTTTATTAATTATTATTATTAGTTATTAGTTATAGTTATTAGTTTAGTTATTAGTTATTAGGTTTAGTTATTAATTATTAGTTTATTAGTTTAGTTTATTAGTTAGTTATTAGTTTATTAGGTGTTAGTTTAGTTATTATTAGTTATTAGGATGAGTTTATTAGTTATTAATTAGTTTAGTTAGTTTTTTATTATTTATTATTATTAGCTTCTTATGTTTATTGGATTTAGTTATTAGTTATTAGTTTAGTTATTTATTAGTTAGGTTATTAGTATTATTTAGTTATTTAGTTTATTAGTTTATCAATTTATTTTAGTCTTATTAGTTTATTAGTTATTTAGTTATTAGTTTTATTATTATTAGCTAGTTATTAGTTTATTAGTTTTATTTTTTTGTTAGTTTTTATTATTAATAATTATTAGTTATTTGTTAGTTAGTTTATTTTGTTTTACTTTATTAGTTTAGCAATTAGTTAGTTTAGTTATTTAGGTTTATTTATTATTTTAGATATTATTATTAGTTTTTTATGTTTTTATTAGTTATTAGTTTTTTTATTTAGTTTTAGTTATTAGGTTTTTAGTTTAGTTAGCTATTTTATTTATTAGTTATTATTAGTTATTAGTTAGTTAATTTATTAGTTATTAGTTTATTAGTTGAATTAGTTTTACTTTAGTTATTATTAGTTGGTTATTTAGTTGTTATGTTTAATTATTAGTTATTTTTATTAGTTATTAGTTTAGTTATTAGTTAGTTTTAGTTATTAGTTTATTAATTTAGTTATTTTTAGTTAGTTATTAGTTTATTAGTTAGTTAATAATTAATTATTATTATTAGTTTAGTTAGTTTATTAGTTTAGTTTTTAGTTTAGTTTTTAATTTTAGTTAGTTTTATTAGTTATTATTTTAGTTAGTTTTAGTTAATAGTTTAGTTATTATTATTAGTTTATTAATTTATTTAGTTTATTACTTTTATTATTTTATTAGTTAGTTATTTAGTTTAGTTTATTAGTTTAGTTAATTATAGTTATTAGTTATTATTAATTATTAGTTTTAATTAGTTATGTTATTATTATTTAGTTATATAGTTTATTAGTTTATTATTTATTTGTTAGTTAATTTTATTAGTTTAGTTAGTTAGTTATTATTTAGTTATTAGTTATTAGTTTATTAGTTTATTAGTGCATTAGTTTATTTGTTATTAATTTAATAGTTAGTTAGTTTTATTAGTTTAGTTTAGTTTATTAGTTATTAGTTATAGTTTTTAGTTTAGGTTAGTTATTAGTTTTATTATTATTAGTATTTAGTTATTAGTTTAGTTAGTTAGTTATTAATTAGTTAGTTTAGTTTTAGTTAGTTTAGTTTATTAGTTTTTATTAGTTTATTATTATTAGTTATTAATTAGTTTATTAATTTTTATTTTAGTTAGTTTATTATTAGTTATTATTTATTAGTTATTAGTTTAGTTATTAGTTTAGTTATTATTAGTTTATTTTTAGTTTAGTTTTATTAGTTTTAGTTAGTTAGTTTTATTATTTCTTAATTATTAGTTAGTTTAGTTATTAGTTTTTATTTAGTTAGTTTATTTAGTTTTTTAGTTTTTACTTAGTTTAGTTATTATTAGTTTAGTTTTATTATTATTTGTTTATTAGTTATTAGTTAATAGTTTATTAATTTAGTTTATTTAGTTTTAGTTAGTTTATTAGTTTTTAGTTTATTTATTATTTTATTAGTTTTTAGTTTATTAGTTATTATTAGTTTAGTTTTATTATGTTATTTTAGTTAGTTTTTTATTATCAGTTTTAGTTAGTTATTATAGTTTTTTGTTATTAGTTTATTTGTTTAGTTATTAGTTATAAGTTTATTATTAGTTAGTTTTATTATTAGTTAGTTATTAGTTTAGTTATTAGTTTTTTAGTTATTAGTTAATTATTTAGTTAGTTTTAATTTTTAGTTATTAGTTTTATTAGTTAGTTATTATTATTAGTTTTAGTTATTAGTTATTATTAGTTATTTTAGTCATTTTTGTTTATTAGTTTAGTCTATTAGTTATTAGTTTAGTTTTCTATTAATTAGTTGTTATTATTAATTTAGTTATTTCATTTTATTTTTATTAGTTTAGTTACTAGTTTTATTAATTTTTATTAGTTTTTATTAGTTAGTTATTAGTTTTGTTTTGTTGTTAATTATTATGTTTTTATTAGTTAGTTATTAGTTTTATTTGTTTATTTTATTAGTTATTAGTTATAAGTTAGTTTTATTAGTTATTAGTATTATTATTATTTAGTCATTATTATTATTATTATTATTAGTAGTTAGGTTTATTAGTTTTATTATTTTAGTTTATTTATTATTATAGTTAGTTTTAGATTTATTTAGTTTATTAGTTATTAATTTTATTATCCTATTAGTTATTAGTTAGTTTTTTTTATTATCAGTCAGTTATTATTAGTTATTGCTTATTGTTAGTTAGTTATTATTAGTTAGTTAATTTTATTATTAGTTTTAGTTAGTTATTAGTTAGTTATTAATTTATTATTTTATTATTATTTTTCATTAAATTTATTAGTTTATTAGTTATTAGTATAGTTATTATTTGTTATTAGTTTATTACTTTATTAGGTTTAGTTATTATGTTTTTAGTTAGTTAGTTAGTTATCAGTTTTAGGTTAGTTTATTATTATTTAGCTAGTTTTTCATTATTATTAATTTATTAGTTTTAGTTTACTTATTATTAGTTTTAGTTATTTAGTTTAGTTATTATTTATTAGTAGTTATTAGTTTACTTATTATTT
>JAKCPB010001104.1:0-82011 GCA_021442155.1 Cymbidium sinense
TTTATTTAAGCCTCAAGAACAAGTTATTATAAATCAAGGAGATGGAGATTCATTTATTAAAGAATTTAAAAAATTGAAAGAAAAGAAAAGTTTTAAACAAAGAACACAAAAATACATATCAATAGACAAGATAAAAGTGAAGATCTAATGAAGTTCCTCAAACACAAAGTGTCTCACTACATTGACTAAAGAGAGAACCAAAAAAGTATAGATAATGTTAACAAGTAAAATTGATTGTGTTATATTTCTTTTATAAAGGATTACCATTTCGTGTCACATGAATCTTCTAATTCCAAAAAATTATTTAGAATTATTTCATAGATCATAAAAGAAATTAAAAAAGTTATATTTTGCTAAGTACAAAATTACAATCGACTTCACCAACTGCATAAAACAACTTTGTCAGATCATCTCGAGACTTTAGCTTCTATCATCAAAGATATCTGATTATTACTTTTTATTGTGGATGAAGCTCATGATGTATCAACAAAGGAAGAATTAAATATCGCGAGATATGTTGAAAAAAAGGTCAAGTTATTAAAAAATTTATTAAGATTAAATATGTTTCTTCAACAACCGCATCAATTCTTAAGACAACAATCAGTTTTATACCGCTAAGCATTCATTAAACTTGCATAGGATATGAGGTCAAGGCTATGATGGTGCATCCAATATGTGAGGTGAATTCAATGGTTTGAAGGCACTCATTCCTAATGATAATCCTCGGGTAGTTTATGTTCATTGTTTTGCCCATCGCCAATTATGTTTAGAAGAAAAAAACATTGGTAAGTGAAAGCATATTTTTTGAGTTTACTTCAATAATTTTAAACACAATTGGAAGTTCTTGTAAGAGAAGTGATATTTTAAAAACTATTCAACATGAAAAGATTATTTTACATCTCCAAATGGGGATTTAATTAGTATGTGAATCAATAAACTAACATACAACGAGGTGACACTCGTTAGAGTTCATATTTTCATAGTATAATTAGTCTTATGAAGATGTATATCATCGTTGCTTGAGATAGTAAAAGAATGAGTACATGATCATCAATTGAACGTATTTTAATCATGAATGGTCTTTTGATTTTGTATTTACTATGCATTTGATATTTTAGGTATCACAAATGAATTATCACAATCTATGAAAAGACCAAGATTGAAAATGCAATGAAATTAGGATATCCAAGCAATAATTACAAATAATGAGAAATAGTGGATGGGATTCCTCATTACATGAAGTGTCTCTTTTTTGTAATGTTTTTGAGATTGATATTCCTCATTAAACCTATGTGATTCATCCTTTGCTTTTGATAAGGAAAAACTTATTTAGCATGCAAAGTTATATCCTCTGAGAAAATACCTTGAACATCGCCTTTTCCACTTATATTAATGTATGCGATGATGATTTCATCTTTAAATGATATCGATCTCCAAACAAATTGTCAAGATAAAGAGAAGATCCTTTAATTTATGGCTTATTATTTTAGCACTAACTTTACGAGCTGCCTATAAATGGAGAGTATTTTCTGAATGAAGATTGTTAAACATCGATCACAGAATTGAATGAATGAACGATGATTGCCTTATACTTTATATTAAGAAAAAAGTATTTGAATCGATTCCCAATGAAGCTATCATATAATATTATCAAATAATGCAAAATAGATTAAGAAGTTTGTAAATATTTTTTTATTAGATTGATGATAATGTAATATAATTCTTCCTTTTGAGTTATTCATTGTTAAATTCACCTTTTTTTAAATTTTTTTGCCCGCTCTCAAAATAATGGCTGGTTAAGGAAAAGAGGGAAAACAGAAAAGCGGAAGGAGTGCTTTTATGAGACTGGAGAGCACGATGAAGGAGATGGGAAAACCTGCACGCCTGCTTCACCTTCGTTTGAATCTCCAACTAGTGCTCATTTGTATTACTATTGGATCAAAGAAGCAGAGTCGAAGAATAAGAGGAAGAAGAAGAAGATGATGAAGATGAAACAGAGGCAGAGGAGTCGAACAAATCGGTATGAACTTAGCATCTCTTCTTCCTTCGGCGAGGAAGGCTTTGGGTTCTTCAGCAGTGAAGAAACAGACACTTTCTTTTCCTCGAGGAGTTTCTTCTCTGACCCTCAGAATTCTACCGCCGCCCCTCGCCCAAAAGCAGGAAGAGTTCTAAGAAAACAGAGCAAAGCAATTAGAAGAAGGAAGACGAAAATTCCAAAATTTCTAATCGTCGGTGAAGGCATGCTGCGGTAAGGAGAAGTGATCATTTTATAAATGGCTTTCAGCATTTTGTTTCTGTTTCTTACTCTGAGGAAAACGAAGCAGAGAAGACTCGCAGAGAAGGTTTTCCTGTTCTGAAAAGATATAGTGATCCTTTCAGCGATTTCCGGAGCTCAATGGCAGAGATGATAGTTGAAAGACAAATATTTGGAGCTCGAGAGCTCTAGCGTCTTCTCCATTCTTACCTTTCTCTCAACTCTCCTGACATCCACTCCACCATTTTCCGAGCTTTTGCAGATATATCTCAAGTTCTGTTCAGCTACTGATAATTGCGCCAGCTTGTTTGTGGTTCCATGGCTAGTTGAACTTAAAGATAAGTCTTTTCTTCAGCTTCGATCTCTACTGATCTTTTTGGAGTGCAGAAGGAAAACATGGTTGAAGAATGCATGTAGAAAGTTTGAAGCTTGGGGTTTCACTTTTTCAAAATGTTAGTTTTTGAATTTAAAAATGTGATTTTTATGCTGTGGAAGTGAACAGAAGGATTAGTTTTTAAGCTGTTTGTCTTCTTCTAGGCCAGGCACTTCTGATGAAGAAATGTATCTAGTTTTGTTCCATTCTAATTTTAAGAACACGACCAGCCAAGATATATATATATATATAGAGAGAGAGAGAGAGAGAGAGAGAGAGAGAGATAGAGAGAGAGAGAGAGAGAGAGAGAGAGAGAGACGAACCATCTCTTTCTCTCTCTGACACTCTCCTTCGACGTCAAGCTATAGCTCGCTTAGCTAAGCTAGATTCTCCTTCTACACGACACTCTGTGGATTTGTTTTGATAATATATATCAGTTTTTTAAAAAAAAATATATTAAAATTAATAGCATAATGTTGTTTATATTCATATCAGTCTTGATAGACATGACTAAAATCTTACTTTATACACATATATTCATATTTAAAAAAGAAGTCATATATATAAAAAATTTTATATTTATTGAAAATTTAGATTTGAAAGAAAATAAAAATAAAAAAATTTATATTTTATGGAAGAACTATTAAATCTCAAGATTTTATCCCTTTGATCTTTGAATTATATTATAGGATTTCTATTTATTCAATTTTATACTTTGAAAAGACTTTGAGTTAATGGCATTATATTTGACCTAAGGAAAATAATAATAAATTTATTAAATTCTTTAAAAATTTTAATAACAATAATTAATGACAATTAATATGAATTTATTTTAAATATGAAGTTATTTAGGTAGTATTAGCATTAATTTATACTTTTAGATAATTGATATGTAAATTATATCATGTTTTATTACATTATTATTATTATTATTATTATTATTTTAAATATTTGAGTCAATTTAATGATAAACTCATATACATAATATATGTGTAAAGTTTGAATTTTAAACCTCTTGATCGACAGCAAAATTTTGAACCGTTAGATTAAGATGGTTTGTTGTTATGTTATTATTGATTTGATGTTATTTAAGATCATTAAATTATAAATGATTGTTCATATTTAAATAGATCTTAGGGTTTTATATTAAATTAAAGTAATTTGACCAATATAATAATTGTGTAAAATAAGGATATTAATGTCACATAATTGTGTCAAAGATAATCTATGCTATGATGTTCAAAGAGTTTTGATGTTATACTGAAATATTAAGGCTATTACTATCATATAAATAAATGTTAAAGCTTAAGGGTCTATTTAGGGTAGTTGTAGTGTAGTTAGTGCAAAATAAACTGTTGTTTAAGAAGCTATGGTGGATACTATCAATTTTTTATTTAAAAAAAATTCAGATCGTAATTTTCTGACAGCCACCATACTCTATTATGTGAGAGTCCAAAATTCGCTTTTAACTACAATGCTTCAAAATACATCCAAAGCTCCCCCAAACTACAACTCAAAATGCGATACGAATCACGGATCGACGACCATCCGATCTTCGATCGAACGCCCGTGATCATCCCGTAATCGACAGTGATGCGCAAACGCGAGCTCCACGTGGACCAACCCACGGTGCCATGCGGTGGGACGCCACGCCACGCAAGCATGTGCCACGTGGCACGTGGATCCCATGCGGGCCCCTTCACTTAAAACCGTTAAAAATTATTATTTAATGGTTTAAAATAATTAAAAAAAATTAATAGAAGCTTCAAAAATTCATAAAAAAGTAAATATAAACTAGAGAAATAAAACGAGAACTCTATGGATTCATCTTGATGAAAGGAATTATAGAAATTAAAATCTCCAATTTTTTATTGGATATTTTGTTTTCTTAATTTAATTGAAAATATAAAATTACTCTCAAATTAATAATCCAATTAATTTGAAACTTTGAGAAAATGAAATAAAGCATAAAACACACCTTAGATAAATTTTTGGGGATTTATTTCTTTGAATCAAAGGAAATTAAAATTTTGTATGCTTAACCTTTAAATTAATCAAATTAATTAATCCTTAATGAAATAATTAGAGAATTTTAATCTAATAACCTTAAATCACCCTATTGAACTTCAGTGAATATTAAGACATCTCTTAAACTCAATTAAACTTTAAAATCCTTAAATTGATCAAATTAAGCAATTAAATGAATTAAATAATTCAATTAAATAACCTTAACTTAATTAAATCATAGTAAATCAACCGCTAGCCAAAATTATGAATAAACCCTCATTGGAAATGTATTTCGTGTTATAAAATAAAATCATTAACTAAATCTCATTAAATTAGGTCTAATTTAGGTTTTAATAAAATAATTAAAATACTAATTACTCCCTAATTACAAATCTAATCAAGATGAAACTTTGAACACTTAAAATTGGCATGTAACCTCACTTAAAAATTTTCACCCTAATTGATTTATGGATTAGAAGTTGTTAATTTTCTAAATCCTTAGGTCAATGTTAATCAAATATCGATAAGGAAATTAATTAATCTATTAAATTAAATGATAATTCAAATCAATTTCAATTAGATATAAAAAAATTATAACTCTAAATATCCTAAGTCAATTAAAGTGATCAAATTCAATCTTAGGTTAATAAAATAAAACCTTAGGTTAACAAAATTATTAATTAACTTAAACCTTAAACTTTGAATCAATAAAATTTAATGAAACCACTCATCTCTAATGAATTTAAGAATGAATCTAAAACTTAGGTTAGGTAAATCAGATCAAATAATTAACTCAAGTGCTTTAGGTTAAACCTAATCCATGAACAAACCTAAGGTACTAATTCATTTTAATGAACTTAAACCTTAAACTTACAAATCCATGATTTAATAACTTAAGTTAAATTGAATGAAATCAAACTTTAATCTAAACCCTTTAAAATGAACCAAATCAAATGAAACCCATATAGCTTAAATCAAAATGAAACAAATCAAATAAATTGAATCAAACAAAGTAATTCAAACAACTGAAATAATTCAAATCAAATCTAAAAATAAAAGAAACATAAAACCAATCCAAACATAAACAACATCAAAAGGATTAATTAAGATACTTAAGGATCTTAGTTAGACTTTTAGAAATTTCATTAGGATTTAGGATGTGGAATAAAGTTAGTTTCACCAAAAAAATAAAATTCACTCTATTTCTCATTCTTGAAAACCTATATAACTTTAAAAATAAATAAAATAAAATAAAAATGGAAATTAAATCATTAAGTTATTTGAATTGAAACCACCCAAAGGCAAAAATTAAACAAAATCAAACTTTAAATTTAAACTTGAACTTAAAGGCTTAGCAAAGAATTACCACACAAACCTCTCTTTTGCACACACTAGATCATTTAGGTCACGGACTCTAGATCTAAGTTAGATCATTATGTTTTTTCTTTAATGTTAGGTTGTGCTTCACATATTTGTATGATGTATTGTTTTATATTGCATCCATAGGCTTGCTTGCTCATTAGACTGGATGTTAAGGCATTTTTTTTAGATTTAACACTATTTTTTGCTGGGGACTGTGTTAAAGGGATTGTTGTAATAAATAAATCATAAAATTACTATTTGCTTGCACATGCTGAAAATCTCTTAACATAGTCCATAGAATAGGTGGGTTTGGCAAGCAACTATTGCTAAGCAGTATGTTTGTGAAAATATAAACCGCTTTGTGTGTTGTGTGTATTTTCTAACATATGTTTTGCTGGGCTTAGGATTTCTTTTTGTCATTTAAATGTAAATTTAAGCTTAGAACTAGGTTAGAATCTATTGGGTCTAAGATTAGATGGAGTTGACCCAACCAGGAGATGGTGTGGTGGTCCCCTATGGAGCCCAATGAATGTCCTTGAAGAAGGAGACTTTCTTTGAAAGAAGACCCATAGATCTAAACTTGTAGTTCTAGGTTGCATAAGGGAGGAACTTCGCCCATTTTATTTCCCGGGTGTACATCAAGATCCCAATCAGCATTGTCCTATTTTATATAATCTCTAATTTTGTTTGATTTATTTTGCTAATAGAAACAATATGTTTTTTAGGTTTCTTTCTATGATATGTTTATGTTGTGATAAATGCTTGAATGTACAGGATAAACTAAAATTTCTATCCAAGTAAATCAATTAGAACTTAAAAAATAAATATAACTCATAATCTTCTTATAAAAGCCTAGGCAATGAATTAAGATAAATTATGTAACAACCCTTAGCTAGATATTTTAACATCATGCATAAATCATATTATTTCACTCTTTATTAAGGAAGGGCTTCCATCTTTGCTAGAGAATTTGAGCTTGACCTTTGAGAGCCAATGATGGAAGTACACCTTCTTCTATTCTAATTTGGTCCATAATCTTTTCTAATTGCATGCATTAGGCATAAATTGTATTCTATGACCTAAATAAATTTTGAGTCAAAATTAAAAAAAAATCAAAAATATGTATTAGTTAGATGCATCATCATGCCCTACATAATCTTAGGGATTAGGATGTGAGTCTAGGTTCATAGATTTCTTTCCTAAGAATACAACAACTCAGCCATCTTGCATTCATATGACTTATCCTCATGGTTTTAAAATGCTTAGGTGGTGTTAGTAGCCTTCTCTGTTGTAAGTCCGTAAGAGTGAGATAGGCTAGTTACCTCATGTGAAGAGAATGACCAATGATTCTCAAGGATAACTAGTCAGCCTGATGTGTTATAAGCACCTGTAGACTAGATTCTGAAGCATCCTTTTAGGAATAAGTCATCAATCTTATGCATTTATATAGTCTTGTGCTGCTAGAATCTAAGCCCTAGATTTCTAAGAAAATGACAACTCAAAATCTAAAATTAAATCCCAAATTTGAAGCCTAATACTGGGTGTCCCAATATCAATAGACATTTCCTACTCTTTTTCATTTGACTCTTTAAAATAACTCTCTCCAATTTGGACCTCTCTAATTAAATTTCCAAAATCAATCATTTAAAAGCTACTTTTGTAGTCTTTAGAAATAACCACTTATTTCTTTAATCGAG
Organism: Cymbidium sinense; assembly: GCA_021442155.1. NCBI lineage: Eukaryota > Viridiplantae > Streptophyta > Magnoliopsida > Asparagales > Orchidaceae > Cymbidium > Cymbidium sinense. Next base: position 7,694 of record JAKCPB010001104.1, read on the forward strand.
TATTCTTAGGAAGAGACCCTTCATAATATGTAATTAACTATAGGCTTGCATTTATAGGAAACCATGATCAGGATAAAATAAACCTGTTCTCCTTTTTTCATGTAGTTCAAGGAAAATACTGGTACATGAAAGACCCATTAGTCTTAGGAGTCTTTTATTGAAATGATCGAATTCATTACAAGAGAGCATGTTTATCTTACGAGATCATATGTTTATTCCTTAATGTCAAAATTGTCCATCTAAATAAAATATTCCTAAACTCTATATGGTGTCATTTCTTTCCTCTATTCTAGAGAAAACACCAACATACTTTCTGGAGACTCCGCCAGGGAATAGTTTCTCTCGCCATCTTTAAATATAGATGGTTATTTTTATATATCATCGTACTAGTAAATCATCCATGATTGCCTTTCTTTCCATTGGATACTTTTCTATTTCATTCTTGGTTGAATTTATCCAACATCTAGAAACAAAATCTGGAAGGAAATAAAATAAGAGAGAGAGAGAGAGAGAGAGAGAATCTTGGCCATATTATTGGCTAAAATATTCCTGATAGGTCAAAAACTTATTTTTGACCATATTCTGGTTATTTTACATTTTTAACAAAATTAATTTTATTACTAAAAGTAGGAAAATGGTTTGCCAGTTGATCTTTGCTGCCACTTCTAGCATTAGCTTTTTTGTTGACAGTAGCTGCTTACCTGATGGCTCCATCATCAAATTTGGGGTTGGATTTAAAAACCTCAACAATACTTCCAACAGAGTAACTCTTGCTCCTATTACTGAGGCAAATCTGAAAATAAGCAACCTATTATGGAGTTTTCTAGTATTTTAGATCCTTAGACTAATAGCACCTCTCTTAGAATTTAAGTATTTAAAACATATGAAATGAAAAGTAAGAAGAAAATAGAGGAGACTCTTAGGGTGGGGAAGTAGAGAGATATCCTAGACATGAAGCTAGCTATGAAGATGGATAGATATACCCTTCCTAACACTTCTACACTTTTAGGTAGAAGCAAATTCTACCCTTTGTTTGTTTCCCTAGAAAAGGAGGACGTGATGAGGATTGCTAGTTTACCACCTCATCCTTTCATCCAACTTAAAAAGAAAATCTTTAAGCAAGTAAATAGGGAATCCACCTTACAAAGATTCCTAGATCTTCTTCCTACACTAAAGAAGATCTATTGAGAGCTATGAAGCATCAAGCTTCTTAAAATCTATCTAGAGAACTATAAGGAAGACCTCCCACCTTCCATCATCAAAGGGAAGGGAGGGCGGTCATGTCTGATAGGAGGAAACCTTCCTACCTTGTGCCTATAGTATCTAGGCAATATCCTCATCTCATGCACTCACTTACATGCATAGAGATCAATCTACTAGGTTTGAAAATGATAGGACTTTTCCTAAGAAAAGAATAAAAGGGTTTATATTAAAAGGTCCTTCTACTTGAGCATAGGATTCCTTCACCACCCTTACCTTCTTCACCTTTAAAGAGATCTTTTGTTATGCCCAAATGTGCCTCTATTTTCATCACTAGGGCCTCGTGGTACATTAGATATTCTCGTAAGGGAATGGATTCTTCTCATCCATCTCCTTATGTCGGAAATTATTGATGAGTCACTTAGGCCTGGGAGCCTTCCTCGAGAGTATCCCTACATCTCAGGGGAATGTGAATGAATCATCTGATGTATAGCCAATGAAAATTGGTGAATCAACGGTTGTCATCTTAGATAGTAATGGTGTTTCACTCTCTTTATCTAAAGAAGAGATGAAAAACATTATTAAAGAATATGAAAAAAAATTAAAAATAAGTTTTGAATATTTTGATCATGAGCAAGATGACTTGGAAAGATGATTTAGGGTTGCTAGTAGCACATATCTACATAGTTGACACCATATCATCTAAGAAAGAGCAGGAAGAGACATAAGAAAACCCTGCTTTAGCTTTAACCCAACAACTTATCCTTCAGCTTCAAAAGAAGGATGCATAAATTGATTCTTTGAGTAAGGAGATGGAAGAGATGATTGCTACCATGCAATCACTCCAAAGTATGATTCCATCCTCTTCTCGACCCCATCAGATTGAGCATTCAGATTCATTACGTCCTACCGATGATTTGAGGTCTGGTTTGGAAGAGTATCGATAGAAGTTAAAACCTGCAATTGTAGAACCTTCCAACACTGAACTAAAGACTTTGGTAGAACAATAGGTGAAAGAAGTATTTGCAAAGACTCGGGGCACAATCTTGACTCCAAAGGGTAGACCATACCCTGGGGAGTTTAATTCCATTCTTTATGCTAAAGGGTTTGTATCCCCATCTTTCAAAGTATTTGACGGACTGGAAATCTGTAGCATTTGGCTCATTTCCTGCAAGCTTGTAATGTCAAGGAGCGATGCTTCTATTTCGATAGTTTATTAGCAAGCGGTTGCGATTGGTATGTTGATTTACCAAATAATTTGGTGCACACTTTCACTAAATTAGAAGAAATATTTGTGAAGAGATTCACAGATTTTCAGCATCATGTTACCGTAAGAGACCTAGTGGTAGCATATTAGAAGCCTAAAGAGTCTATGGTAGATTATATCCTTAGATGAAGAATCCTCTTAAAATGCCTCGCATAAGAGCAACATGTCAGAGATCCTCCTTAGGAATATTCATGGTCCTATTGCCTTCCTGCTCAAAGGCTTTACTATTAAAACCTTCAAAAAACTTCTGAATAAAGCTTTTAGTTTACAAGAAGAAGCTCCTATGATGTTTTTCTTAAAATACCAATCTGAGTCATCTAAGCCTAGGAAGCCTTTAGAAAAAGAGCGCAATATCTCTATAATGAATAGAGGGAAAGCTCCTATGCAAGCAACTAGAGTAAGCTTCATCTTATGAACCACCAAAGTAGCAAAAGTCATCATTCCTTAGGAATTTTTCAACTAGATCTTTCTCAAAAATGATGAACCTGACTTATTCTTTTAAGAAAGAGGTAGTGAGAAAAATTTTCAAAAATATGAAGAAAAAGCCAGATTTCAAACTCCTTGACCCGAAGGCTAGAGGAAAAGTAAATGATCTCAATTATTTACCATATCATCGAGGGCATACCATTGAGGATTGCTTTTATTCAAGAACTCGCTTGAAAGAAATTTTAAGATGGGATTGGTGACTATTCCAAAGGAGTACCTTATGGACCCTAGACAAGGGTCTAATGTTATTACAGGTAGTTCTTTTTCCAGTTCTTTATTTTAAAATGAATGGGATATAGCTTTATCCCATTCTATAAAAAAATATATGATAAAAAATTTAAAACTTGTCATGCAAGATCAGAGTCAGACCCGAGAGGTGATCACCTAGGTTGATCCACTAGAGAGAGTATGAATTCCACCTCAACCCACAAAGATTTTCAACTACAATAAGATCAAAAGTGTGGTGAGGGAGGGACATCTGTATCTAATGATAGAACTCTGTATAATAAAGATGGAAAGGTGGTACCATATAAGCCTTTATCTTCATGTACTTATTTCAAAAGTATGAATAAAAAGTCTATCTCTGATGACATTTCTTATGTTCATGCTATTTCTGATGAAAATGAGAATGAAAATTTGAAAAATTAAATATAAAAAAAAGAAGAATCTCATGATGTCTTACATGACTCAAGGTTAGAAACTTACATGGAAGATTTGCATGGTGACCCACTTATCATAGATATAGAAGTGTTAGACTTTGATCATTCATCAAAAAAAGATAGTCAAAATGAAGGAACAAGTTGATTCAAACTTTGGAGATATTGCTGAAGTAAATCTACATAGTGGAAGAGTCTTACCGCCTCGTTTACCTCCCACTCCTCAAGAAAAAGGGAAGCAAATCATGGATGAAAACTCAAGTTCAGATTCCTTACTTAAAGAAATACTAGCAGAAATAAAAGTTCCCAAAGTAGATTATAATGTTCTAGCCCATCTTATGAAGCTCCCTGCTAGATTAAGCATTTATGACGCTCTCATTCTTTTAAAAGAAATGAGAGAGTCACTATGATATTTTTTTTTTGAAGATATGAGACACCACAGATCTTAGGAGGTACTTATTGAAGTATTGCACGTCATTAAGAAATGATATACTATCTTGAAAGATAGAAATCGACTATAATGGACCTAATTACCTAATAAAGACTCCTAAAGCATGATGGGTCTTCGAATATACCAGGATCTTTCCACTTCTTTATATGAAAAAGTAAAGTAGGTTTATTTTAAGCGGGTTTGTTAAGTTCCTGGAGGCAAGCCCTCATAATTAATTACATTCTAAGTAATGAGAATTCCTTAAAAATACTCTCGATTAAAGTAGACAATTAGGGTCTTTGAAGATTTCAAGGTTAAGACTATCAAAAGATTGATATTTTAGAAAATCAAATGGGATAGATCAAGGAGGAGACATATTTTTTGAATCAAAAAGGGAGAAAGTATGAAATGCTCATGATATTAGGAAGTCTAGTGAGCATCTATCATATAATTGATCTTTATATTTTGAAATTAAAGATATTAATTCATTGAGTTGACATTTCATTAGATTTTAAGAATTATAATTCCACAACATAAGATTATGGAAATGCCTAAGAGGTGAGGATTTATGCTTGTAGAAAAAGAAATAACAATCTCAGATCCTAAATCTAGGGAGCTTTGGTGAGGGCTAAAATATGACCTAAATCTAAAGAGAAAATGAGTATATAGTTTACCACAAGAGAGAATAAACCATCACCGGACTTATTATCGGAGTGGCAACTAGCTAACTCTCATATTTAAATTCATGTAGGTAAGTCTTATGCTTTGTATGTCGGCTCTAATTGTTTTATTTAGAAATGAGACTAATTCTAGTTTTGGTTAGTTTATTATTATATTTATTTATTGTTATTATTTAGTTATAAGTTTAGTTATTTATTAGTTAATTTTACTTATTATTAGTTTTAGTGATAGAAAAGTTCCACTTAAACTTAAAGGAAAATTTTATAAGATGGTGGTAAGACCTGGAATGACTTATGGTGTAGAATGTTGGCCAATAAAAGAGAAGCATATGACTAAGTTAAGTGTACTGAGATGAGGATGCTTAGGTGGATGAGTGGCTTTACTCTTTGAGATAAAATGCGAAATGAGTATGTTCGGGAAAAAGTTGGAGTAGCTCCGGTGGCAGATAAGATTAGGGAGAGTCTTAGATGGTTTGGCCACATAAAGCGTCGTAGTCATGACCGCTAGGAGAGTAGATGCATTAAATTTGCCTTATATTAAGAAAGGTAGAGGTAGACCTAAAAAGACTTGGTTAAGTTGTATAAAAAATGATCTTAGTATACTTGAATTAAATGAGAATTTGACACATAATATGATACAATGGAGACGAAGGATTCATGTAGCCGACCCCACCTAGTGGGATTAAGGCTTGTTGTTGTTGTTGTTGTTATTAGTTTTAGTTTAGTTTTTTAGTATTTTTATTTAGTTATTATTATTAGTTTTATTATTATTATTATTATTTATTAATTTATTATTATTTTATTAGTTATTAGTTAGTTATTAGTTATTTTATTAGTTATTAGTTTAGTTATTATTTAGTTATTATTTAGTTATTTATTAGTTAGTTTACTTTATTAGTTAGTTATTAGGTTTAATTATTAATTTAATTATTTATTATTAGTTTTATTAATTTTTATTAATTATTTATTATTCAATTAGTTTATTATTAGTTTATTTATTATTTATTTAGTTGTTAGTTTAGTTATTTTATTATTTATTATTAGTTTATTAATTTTATTAGTTTATTATTTTTATTAGTTTTATTATTAGTTTTCAACTAGTTAGTTAGGTTTTTAGGTTTTTTAGTTTTTATTAGTTATTAGTTATTATTAGTTTAGTTATTATTGGTTTAGTTAGGGTTTAGGGTTTATGGTTTAGGGTTAGTTTAGGGTTTATGGTTTTGGGTTTAGTCTTTGAGGTTTTGGGTTTAGGGTTTAAGATTCTAGGTTTTAGGGTTTAGGATTTAGGCTTTTAGGGTATAGAGTTTATGGTTTTAGGGTTTTTTACTTAGGGTTTAGGGTTTTAGGGTTTAGGGTTTAGGGCTTAGTGTTTAGGGCTTAGGGTTTAAGGTTTAGGATTTAGGGTATAAAGTTAGTTTTAGGATTTAGTGTTTAAGGTTTAGGGTTTAGGGTTTATAGTTTAGGATTTAGGATTTATGGTTGAGAGTTTTTAGGATTTAGGGTTTAAGTTATTTTTTTTTTTTAAAATAAAGTGGTAGGTTTAAGTTTATTTAGTTTATTTTTATTTATTTTAGTTTATTTATTTTTTATTTTTATTTATGTTCTTGTATTTTTATTTAATTTAGTTTTTTTAGGTTTATTTATTTTAGTTCGTATTTCATTTTTGTTTATTTTTTGGTTTAGGTTTAGGTTTAGGTTTATTTTTGAATTTAGTTTTAATTTTTATTTTATTTTTTTACAATTAGATTTTAATTTTTTATTTTTAGGTTTAGGCTTAGGTTTTATTTTATTTTTTTTAGGTTTGGTTTTAGATTTTTTATTTTAGATTTATTTTAGGTTTTATTTTTTAGTTTAAGTTTAGGATTATTTTATTTTATTTAGTTTAGGTTTAAGTTCCATTTATTTTAGGTTTATGTTTTGGTTTTATTTATTTTAGTTTAGGTTTAGGTTTATTTTATTTTTATTTTAGGTTTAGGTATTTTTTTAGTTTAGGATTTAGGTATTATTATTAATTTATTTTAAAGTTTTTTTTTACGTTTATTTTTTTAGGTTTAGGTTTTCTTCTAATTTTTATTATATTTTATTTTAGGCTTATTTTATTTTTATTTTAAGTTTAGTTTTTATTTTATTTAGGTTTTTTTTATTTTAGGTTTATTTTATTTTAGTTTAGTTTAGGTTTTATATATTTTATTTTAGTTTAGTTTTTTTATTTATAGGTTTAGGTTTAAGTTTTAGTTTAGGTTTATATTTTATCTTATTTTTTATTTTATTTAGATTTAGATTTATTTATTTATTTTATTATTTTGTTTTATTTTGTTTAGGTTTAGGTTATGGTTTAGGGTTTAAGGTTTAGATTTATTTTATTTTTGTTTATTTAATTTTTAGAATTATGGGTTTAGGGTTAGTTTGAGGGTTTAGGGCTTGGGGTTTAGGGTTTAGGATTTAGGATTCAGGGCTTAGGATTTAGGGTTTAGGGTTTTTAGGGTTTAGGATTTAGGGTTTAGCGTTTAGGGTTAATTTTTTTATTTAATTTTTAAAATTTTAATTTTGTTTTTAAATTAAGTAAACCAGTATGTTTAGGTTTATTTTTTTATTTACTTTATTTTTTTATTTATTTTAGTTTATTTTATTTTTTATTTTTATTTAGGCTTTTTTATTTAGTTTAGTTTATTTATTTTATTTTAGGTTTTTTTATTTTAGTTTATTTTTTAGGTTTAGGTTTAGGTTTATTTTTTAGTTTAGTTTTATTTTTATTTTATTTTTTAAGTTTATGTTTTATTTTTATTTTTAGGATTAAGTTTAGGTTTTTATTTTATTTTTTTAGTTTAGGTTTTAGGTTTTTCTTTTAGGTTTATTTTTAGGTTTTATTTTTAGTTTAGGTTTAGATTTATTTTAGTTTAGTTTATTTTATTTAGTTTAGGTTTAGATTTTTTTGGGTTTTGGTTTAGGTTTTATTTATTTTACAAATGTGAGTTCATCATTGTGTTAGTATGCTTCTTGAGAGTTTTACCTACCACTATAAGATGTTTGTTGATCTACACTGCCACTAGCATAAGATCTTTCGAGTAAGAGATCTTGTCAAGATCAGTCTACACAAAAGAACAATTCCAAGATCAAACCTCTCAAACTAGTCCCCTTCCCATTTGCAACACACACACACACAAACACACAAAAATGATAATACCTAAATTAACTCACTCCCTCAAAAGTTACACATTTCATCAACATTCAACATTACCAACAGCTATTTCTACCTGCCATCCCACCATGCAAATTGATGAACTTGAACTACTTACTGTTTTACATAACTTTATGTTTTAGAATTGTGTTTTCCCATACTAACACAACTATATATATATTATTCAGAAATTATGCATTAGTTTGAACTCCAAGAAGGAAATAATTCATACTTATATATGAATAGAAGAGAAACAAACCTAATATGATTTGATGTATAAATTTGGGAAAAGTTTTGATAAAAATGAATTCTTTCGCTTAGCAATCGTAATACACAAAGCAAGGGATGTGCACCAATGCTATGGCTAAATACCTACAATTAAGATTTCGTTAGTTTTATTTGAGAAGTAGGAGCAGGTATGGTCGAGGTTATATGAAGCTCACCATAGAGGTGCCCAAGGCATTGAAAGCTCCATGAAGGGGTAAGGCCACCTGAACGAGAACAAGTTAAAACAATAATGAAGAATCTAAGAGAAATCCAATATCATAAGAACAAATCATCATCATTAGCTTTATCCTAACTATTCAATATTGATTTTATGAATCCTTATTTTTCATTCATTATGTTGAATTTTGAGTTTGAAAAAAGGGTGACCTCCTTGGAGTTTGTTTGGCTAAGATGAACTCATTTTTAAAGTATTTTCACTCAAAATAATGCATATCAATAGAGATAAGCCAATCAATATGTCTAGACACCATTTAAATAGATGTATATCCAGGCCACAAGATAGATGGAAAAGATGCTAATGGAATCCGAGATATACTTCTTAAGGTATAAAACCTAATTTTTGTAAATCATTTTGAATAACTTCTACCTATGTTATCTTAGGTCTTATCTTTTTCCTTCCAAATATTCTGATAATAGTTTAATCTAATGAATTCATTCATTTGTTGTACATATCTAAATCATTAAGTCTATTTTTAATTACTTTATATTTAATTGATGTCAATATAATTGTTCTTCTAATATAACCATCCCTATGTAATATGAAATGTTTTCAACTATCAAGCATTGACCACTTGTATGATCATGAATGCATTGGAAGTAGAGTTTGCATTTTAACTAGAAAGAAAGTAGAGATAAAAAAAACATGTTTATTCACTATGTACATAGATTACATGAAACAATAAGTACTCATCATGTAAGACCACAGGAATGCAAAACCCACTGGAAAGTCAAATATAAACAGGTTCAAAGAACAAAATATGCCATTTTGAACTAAGGAAAAGGCTGAAACGAGAAATTACTTCAACTGCGAAAAAGAATATGTGGACATAACAATAACACATTGCAAAATACTTATCGGCGATTCGCGGTGTCAATGAGAAGAAACACAGCATTCAGAGAGTGCAAGCAGATCATTATCTGTCATCAAAACTAGGTAAGATAAACAACAGACATCATAAGCATTAAACATAGATATAATGTCAATGAGGGCTTATATATCCATATCCTCATTGATAATTCCATTGAAATATTATTGTCTTAACATCCTAAAACAACGTAGTTCTCTTGGCATAAGCTAAGTAAAATGAAATTTTAAAACTCTAATGTTATAATAAACTTCAATTCTACTAATTATTTCATGTACAATTCCCATAATATCATTATTTCAACTCTCACCTCAAAGGGAATCCATCACATACATTTTTTCCATGGTGTTTATAAGAGCATAAGTTCTTCAATCATAGAACCCTCTTTGTATGATCTGGAAATCCAACGTAGCAATTTCACAATAAATAATACTCCCATTACTTTAAATTACTATCTCTAGAGGTCAATGCAACAATGGACAGTGAAAAAATTTGAGTTAGAATACGGTCTTGAATATATCCGGAACCATGAGCACATATTTTCAAATGTAAGCCTTAAGTGAAAACAAACTAAACAAACAATATCCAAATTTCTTGGAGCCTTCTATGAATTTACAAAATCTAGAGAGGGATAGAATTTCGTAATGTTTTTAAAATGTTCTAAACCATCTTTTTCAAAATTATAACTTAGAATAATGGCAATAAAATTTCAGAAAAGTGGGAGAAAGGACAATACCACAAAATAGATGATGACTAGTGTAATCGTCCTCCTACAACATCATTTATGGACAAGAAGAATAAGCTTAGATAATCAAAGAAAGATATGCATAAAGATTGTAATATCTATGAGTGAAGTTAACAAAAAAAATATTTCTACTCTTTCAATATTATCAAGAGCACTTACTCCTAAATGATTTTCTGTCATGAACTTCTACAAAGAATGCACCGTCAAAATAGAATAGAATCAGCAGAAAATCATAGATTATCACTAAAAATGCAAAAATCAAAAGCAAATCATAAGCATTTAAAATCTAATCAACAACATCCTAAGTAGAGCATAATGATCCTTTCACTTGGAATCCCTTCTATTTAATCTAAAAGTGATGAGCACCAAGCATCAAACCAATCATGTTATATATATATATATATATATATCCAACCTTTCACATTAAAAATAATCTTCATGGTACTAACTTTGTTAATGCTCAAGAAATAAAGGGTAGTGCACTCCAAGAAAAAGAGTCTTTTTGATTTTCTTGATTGATTACGGATCACGTAAATGATATCATTCAATCTCTATCATCTAAGATTACGAATTCATTAGTATTACTATTTTTTAATAAGCTTTTATCTCAATATTTTCTATGTAAATAGCATTGAATCTATTCTTCCTTCGCTTATACCGACTCTATTAAAACTTTGGAGAGTACAAAATCAATTATCAAAACCTACCTCATTTATTTCCAAGATTACTCGATCATATCCGTTTCATTATATTCACGATCGGATGCATTGGATCCCATGACTTTTTTTTTTTGGGAAATTTGAGGGGCTTAGCCTAATATCATTCCAAAAAAATTACACATAATGAGCTTAAAGGGAGTAAAGCTCAAGGGTAAAATTGAAAACAAATATAAAAGGCCTATTAAAAGAAAAGTCATTGGACTGGAGACAAAGCTAGAAAACCAAAGAATGCAAAACAATCTAAAGGCTTCCAACGGTTGACAACGGCTGCCTTCCAGTGGAAAAGGACTAGAGAAATTGTAGAGAATATTAAGTCACCTAGCCAGCAACCAGGAAGCAACAAAACCACCCAGGAAGAATTTAGAACAACTGCATATACAAAAGAAAAGAAACTCCTTCAGCAGCAACAGTCTCCCAAGCCACCCTCCAAGGGAATAAATTAGTATAGGGTCAAAATGCAAATCGAGACATCCACAATTCTAGGTTTCACCATATGTCAACCGGGGAGGGCTCAAAGCTTACAACAATGGAGATAGTGATATTCCTTTGACAACGAGTCTCATCATAGTCCAGATAAAGCTCGATAGAAAACTAAAAATAGTTACGATTCAATCATCCAAAAATAGAAGCAAAAAACCTCCCAGGGAGAATAAGGGAGTAGCAGACAGCCCCAACTGAGTCAGAGAGTCTTTAAGGATGAGAGTGGAAGAGAACTCAAAAATAATCTCTGTACCATCAAACCCAAAGGAGGAAAAAACTCCACAAAAAATAGGAACCAATACCATTTGAAAATAGAAAACAAACGAAACCAGGAGAACCAAATGGAACACAAAACCCCTAGGGGGGCCTGTCCAAGAGAATAGTTTTACCATAATTTATCCATTTGTTTATAGAATTCAGCATCGACTGCAGCCAGTTTCTTTGAGGACCCACCTACTAAGTTTAGCAGTAACTCTGAATTTGATGTTAATAGAGATAGATTCAGCAGAACACGATAGTTTAGTAAAAGTTCTTTTGTTCCTCTCACACCAAATGGTATAAAGTCGCAACAATTAGTAAGTAGAGTCTCTTCATAGCAGAGTGGTCTAGGAGGGAGGAGGCCGAAAGAACAGTTTGAAGAGTGGGTTGAAGAAGAAAGAAATTCCCATTAGGAAGCAGGCCTCTTATAATATTATGGGAGAAGGAGCAACCAGAAAAAAGGTGATTATGAGATTCTTTTTCAGAGAGGCAAAAAGGGCAATCAAGGTTAGAACCAAGACCTCTACTAAGCATACGACATTTTAAGTCCCCGCCTTTGCCATCCAGAAAATGGCGTAATTAATAGATCCTTTAAACCAAATTTTCTTAAAACCTTCCTGAGGGGATCCGTCAAGAGGGATGTAAGGATACACTTGCTATTTATCAAGTTGTGCCCTTTCCGGAGAATTGTGTCAATGCTAGAATGAATTTCAATTCTTTATGGAAAGGAAACAAGGGAAACGGGTGGAGAAAGCGGGAGGTTCTAACTACCATTTCTTATAATGGTATTGAGTGTAGAGGTTTTAGGATTAATCAAGGGCATACAATCACACATATCCACCAATGAATAACCCTTACACCAAGGTTCATATTATAAGGATTCCAGAGAGTTCCCTTTAATTCTAGAGGCACAAATTTGTAACTCTCTCCATAAGGAGATGATTTAGGTGCTTTTGCCAAATAGAGCCATATTTCTTCCCATTCCAATATGCTAGGGAAGAGGTGTGATTAAGCACTTTTCATAAGATTTTGGTCTTATTTATATTTATAGAAGTCAAACTGTACCCACTTTGTCCCTTAGCAAAGTCATTTTATTCGTGATATAGGATGCATTTTGCCAAAACATCACCATGGTTGAAGAAGTTGGCGGTTAAAGATTTGATCTTTTTGATAATACTTTTAGGGAGAATCATGGCTCTGAGCCAATAATTTAAATAGCTATTTATAGAAGATTGGTCAGTGTTAATGCGACAGAGAGTACAGCAACTCATCAATAAAACCACTTCAATCATAGCACCGAGAAACCGCAGGCCAGGGGCAAAGAGGGAGCTGCTGAAGTTCAAGCGAAGCGTACCTTCAACGACCACCGCCGTGCGGAAAAGACACCGGAGCTCTTCGGGGAAAGAAGCGGGAGCCCTAGCAGACATTCACCAATTTTCCATGACATGGGTTTTCTTGGCAATAATTTTTCAAGAATTTCTCTCTTATCACCTACCAAAGATTCCTGTGCGGCTATCCAAACAAAAAGCTAGCCCAATAACTACCGAAATCCATTTCACACCCAATAGAATACTTTTCGGATTGCTTTATTTATTCAATATTTATTTGTTTATAAGAGTGTTCTGTATGTAATCGTTATCCATCATACATCACCCATTTTTTTAAGAATGGATAACACCTCATCCATCTTGTGGGTGAGGATGTCATTATGACTAATCCCACTGGAACCTAGTGTCACATTCATCACTCACATGTGTCAAGTCCTCACTTACTTTCCCAACCTTAGGTATGCTCCACCTGGAGAGGATTTGAACTCACCGAGGTTTTAGCCATGCTCCATCATCAGAGAGGGATTACATCACCCATTTTAATTGTTGATTTTAGATAAATAGGGATTGGTGGAATATGAGGGAGTGTTATGAGTGTAATTTAATAATTTGAATGTGAGTGGTGGCGAGGTCGATTGAAGATCTTGGAATTATGTGGCGAAACATAAATATCTAGTTTCTTTTATTTAATGGAGATGCTTGTATATATTATAATGCATTTCATGAATATCTTATTAGTTTAAAATTTTATATAAATATTATATATATTTATGTCCCATTTTATCGTTGTATTTAAAATTTTATATAAATATTTAGTTTTAGTTTTTTATTATTTTTAGTTTTTATTAGGTTTAGTTTAGTTATTATTATATTATTGTTATTAGTTATTAGTTTTTTTAGTTTTATTAGTTATTATTATTATTATTTATTATTAATTTTATTTCTAATTATTTAGTTATTGGTTTTAGTTATTATTATTAGTTTATTAATTTTTATTTAGTTTTTTATTTAGGTTTTTTATTGGTTATATAGTTTTTTGGTTATTTATTATTTAGTTTGTTATTATTGTTTAGTTAGTTATTAGTTTTTTATTAGTTTTAGTTATTAGTTTAGGTTCTTAGTTTATTAGTTTAGTTATTAGTTTTGGTTTTATTAGTTATTTAGTTATTATTTTATTATTTATTATTATTATTAGTTTAGTTTTATTAATTTATTAGTCAGTTATTAGTTTAGGTTTATTGGTTATTATTTATTTAGTTGGTTATATTTATTTATTAGTTAATTATTATTAGTTAGTTATTATTTATTTTATTATTATTTAGTTCTTAGTTAGTTATTTATTATTTTTATTATTGGTTATTATTATTAGTTATCAATTTTTAGATAGTTATAAGTTACTTTTTATTATTATTAGTTTAGTTTTTTTTTATTATTAGTTATTATTGGTTTTATTAGTTTAGTTGGTTATTTTATTACTAGTTATTAGTTTAGTTTTTTAGTAGTTAGTTATTTATTATTATTAGTTTATTTATTTTATTATTAGTTAATAGGTTTTAATTAGTTTTTATTAGTTATTATTAGCTTTTTATTAGTTATATTATTAATTCATTATTAGTTATTAGTTTTAGTTGGTTATTAGTTTAATTATTATTTAGTTATTATTAGTTATTTAGTTAGTTAGTTTTATTATTTTATTAGTTAGTTATGTTTTGGTTATTAGATTTATTAGTTTAGTTATTATTGGTTATTAGGTTTTATTAGTTAGTTATTTTATTTATTATTATTATTAGTTTATTAGTTTTTATTGGTTTTATTAATTATTAGTTATTATTATTTTATTATTGGTTAGTTATTTAGTTTAGTTTATTAGTTATTTTGGTTATTAATTTTATTGGTTTTTATTTATTGGTTATTATTTATTATTATTTGTTTATTAGTTATTTAGTTATTAGTTATTATTAGTTATTAGTTTATTAGTTTATTAGTTATTAGTTATTTTAGTTATTATTAGTTATTATTACTTATTATTACTTATTAGTTTTAGTTAATTTTTATTAGTTAGTTATTATAGTTTTTATTATTAATTATTATTAGTTTTAGGTTTAGTTAGTTGGTTATTATTTATTAATTTTTAGTTATTAGTTATTAATTAATTAGTTGTTTAGTTTTTTATTTAGTTTTATTAGTTATTAGTTTAGTTATTATTAGTTGGTTTAGTTTTATTATTGGGTTTTATTATTAGTTTTATTATTAGTTATTATTATTAGTTAGTTATTTATTATTATTATTAGTTATTATTAGTTATTTTTAGTTATTAGTTAGTTATTAGTCAATTATTAGTTATTATTAGTTTAATAGCTTATTAGTTTATTTTAGTTTGTTTAGTTTTATTAGTTAATTATTATTATTTGTTATAGTTAGTTTTTATTAGTTATTTAGTTTAGTTATTAATTTTTTTTTAATTTTTAGCTTTTTTATTGTTATTTATTAGTTTAGTTATTAGTTTTAATTTTTTTATTATTATTAGTTATTGTTTCATTACTTTTATTAGCTTTATTAGTTATTATTAGTTAGTTAGTTTTAGTTAGATTTATTTATTTATTAGTTATTTTATTATTACCAATATTTACTATTAGTTATTAGTCTTAGTTATTTTAGTTTTATTAGTTTATATTAGTTTCTTTTATATTAGTTATATTATTTTATTTAGTTTTATTATTTATTATTATTAGGTTTATTAGTTAGTTTGTTTTTAGTTTAGTTATTAGGTTTAGTTTTTATTTAGTTAGTTTTTTTATTAATTTAGTTTCATTATTTAGTTATTTTGTTTTATTAGTTATTTAGTTTACTTATTTGTTATTAGTTTTTTATTAGGTTTAGTTATTATTTTTATTAATATTTAGTTATTATTAGTTTTTTTGTTAGTTTATTATTATTAGTTTAGTTATTAATATTTTTAGTTATTCTTATTAAGTTATGGTTAGTTATTAGTTAGTTTAATTTAGTTATTTTTATTAGTTTAGTTTATTAGGTTTTTTATTAGTTTTATTAGTTTTTTATTTAGTTATTTATTATTTGTTGTTTTTTTATTAGTTAGTTAGTTATTTAGTTTTATTAGTTATTATTATTTATTTATTAGTTACTTTATTAGTTAGCTTTTTAGTTAAAAACTAATAACTTAATAATAACAATTAATAAACTAAAAATTAAAACTAACTAATAAAATAAATAAACTAATAACTAAACTAGCAAATTTAATAAAAATTAGCTAATAAAATAATAAAACTAATAAATAATAAACTAAGAACTAACTAATAACTAATAACTAGCAAATAATTAAATAATAAAAAATAACTAAAACTAAAACTAATAATTAAATTATTAACTAAACTAAACTAAACTAAAAAACTAACTATAATAACTAATGAAACTAAATAACTAAATAAAAATAAAACTAACTAATAATAATAAACTAATAAAAAACTAATAACTAATATTAAAATCAAAACTAACCCAATAATAATGACTAATAATAATAATAACTAAAAATTAAAACTAATAAAATCAATAAAATAATAACTAATAATAAAACTAACTAAACTAACTAAACAACTGTAAAGTAATCCTTTTACACCAAATTTCTTTTACACTGCATTCTTTTTACACTGCATTCCAAATGCAGGCAACCAAATAGCCCCCTTAACATTATCCAAAATTTTCAGAAAAAAATTTGTATCTTCTATAGGTTATTCTTAACTTACTAACAAATTTATTTTATTGTTATACAAATTTTAGAATATAAAATTATAATCGACATTCGGTTCAATTCAATGATTATAATAAAATGGAATGTTATTTTCATTATAAAATAATGAAAACTTATCAAATAAAACCTACATAGTGAGTCCTAAACCACGATGAACTGCCAACAATTGAGTTCTTTTAATACTCAGTGCCTAAAACACCAAACATTTGTAGAAATTATTAATTATTGTTATTTAATTATTTTAGTTAACACAACAACAACAACAACAACAAGCCTTAATCCCACTAGGTGGGTGCTACATGAATCCTTCGTCTCCTTTGTGTCGTGTCTATTATGTGTCAAATTCTGTTTAAATCCAAGTATACTAGATCATTTTTACATCTTAACCAAGTCTTTTTAGGTCTACCTCTACCTTTCTTAACATAAGGCAAATCTAATGCATCTACTCTCTATGTCAGGTCACTTGCAGTGTAAACCATCTAGCGATCTCTTATATCTACCATAATTTTCGAATATACTCATTTTGCATTCTATCTCTAGAGGTAAAAGCCACTCATCCACTAAGCATCCTCATCTCTGTAACACTTAACTTAGTCTTATGCTTCTCTTTTATTGGCCAACATTCTACCATAGTCATTGCGGTCTTACCACCATCTTATAAAATTTTCCCTTAAGTTTAAGTGGAACTTTTTATCACATAATAGGCCGGATGCATTTCCTTCAACCATCCAACTTGAATTCTACTAATAACATCTTCATCTATTTCACCATCATTTTTGAACAATAGAATATCAAACACTCACTATTAACTTGTTCACTAATGTCACAACTTCACTAGAACTTCTACTAAAATTACACTCCATATATTTGGTTTTAGATCTACTTAAATGAAAACCTTTAGACTCTAGACCTCCATAATTCAAGTTTTGGACTCCCTCTAGTCTTATCAACAAGAAGAATGTCATCGAAAAAGCATACACCAAGGTACATCTTCTTGTAAATGCCTACAAGAACATCCATAACTAAAAAAAAAAGATAAGGGCTTAAAGATCCTTGATGTAATCCAATAAATAGGAAAATATTTTGTCAATCCTCCTTGTGTTTGGACACAAGTAGCTTGACTCTTATACATATCCAACTTGAATATAATTAACTCTAGAACTCTCCAAAGAACATCTCTTGAAACTTTATCATAAGCTTTCTCTAAATCAATAAATATCATATGTAGATCCTCCTTACTTTCTCTATGCTTCAAACCCTTAACAAATGTATAGTAGATCTACGGCATGAAACCAAAGCGATTGTGAAACTTCTATATCACATCGTGCTTGTCTTAATTACTCTCTCCCATAATTTTAATGTATGACACATTAACTTAATTCCTCTATAATTTGCACTCTTGTGCATCACCTTTATTCACAAATATAGGAACCTACAAACTCTTTCTCCACTCATCTGGCATCTTTTTAGTCTTTAAAATGATATTAAAAAGATTTATAAGCCAAGAAATTCCTTGATCTCTAAACATTTCCACACTTATTGGAATATTATCAGGTCCTCTTGCTTTTCCACATTTCATTTTCTTTAAAGCTTCACTAACTTATTTACTAATCTGATGATAAAAATAAAATTCTCTATTTTTTGTTTAGGGTATTAAGGTTGCTAAAATCAATTGACTTTCAGATCCTTCATTGAAAAGTTTATCAAAATACCTCATTTTCAATATTCTTTTCTAAAAAATATTTTATTATTTTCATCCTTAATACACTTCACTTGAACTATGTCTTTACTTCTCCTATCTCTTTGGTTGGCTATACATACATCTTTCACCTTCTTTGGTATCCAATCTATTGTATAAATCACTACATTTTTTTGCATCATATCGATTTCTTAGAATCTCTACAGCCACTTTATATCTTTCCTAATTCTCTCATTTTACATCTAAAAGTTTTATAATAATACTTCTTATTTTTTATCTTTTCTTGCACACTCGACTCCACCATCAACTATTCTTATTAAGCTTGCTTTTCATAATGTTAGCTTCCTCATGAACATCCCAAATTATAATCTCTTGTAGCTTGCTCTTAAAATATTTTTATTTATGTTCTTTAAGTATCCCCATCTAATTCTAGGACAATAATTTGGTTTATTTTTTCTCTTACAACCCTTCATCTTAAAATCTAAAACTAACAATCGATATTGGGTAATTAGATTTTCACTTGGAATGACCTTACAATCTTTACAATCTAAACGATCTATTTTCTTATATAATCAATCTGTTTTACTAGATCCATTTTTATAAGTAATAATATGTTCATCTCTTTTCTTAAATAAAGTGTTAGCAAGTACAAAATCATAATAAAGCAAAATCTATATATACCTTCTTCATTACTCACTCCATATAACCACCATGAATACTTTTAAAATTTCTACCACTCATGTCCATTTAAATCTCCTCCAATAAATACCTTTTTTTCAAGACTTTATATAAATCCTCTAATTCATTCCAAAATATTTCTTTTGCGCTTACTTCCAAACCTACTTGAGGAGCATAGACACTTATAAAATTGATAATCTTAAGATCAATAATAATCTTTAAAGCTATAATTCTATCTCCACAACTATTAATATTTATAACATTATCCTTCAAACTTTTATCTATAATCACACCTACACCATTTCTAGTTGACTTTTACCGAATACCAAAGTTTAAAACCTAAACTATCAATCTCCTTGGCCTTCTCCCCAACCCATTTAGTTTCTTGAATACATAAAATATTTATCTTTCTATGAATCATAATATCTATTAATTCCATTAATTTACCTGTAAGAGTACTTATATTCTAAGATCTTAACCTAATTATAGTTTCATTGACCAACTTCTTTGCCGGCATCCGTCCATAATGTGGGAACCCTTGCTTATTTAACATCGCACTGCACGACAAATGTTCTAGCACATTTTTCATCAGATGGCCATACAACTCCTGTGGAACTCCTAGCATTAACACAATGATTTAAAGGATTCATGACATGATTATTTCGACAAGTTTTACGCTGGCTGTTGACTACCTAATGTAACCCTCCACTTTTTACGTCCGGACTTGGGACCGGCAAATGACTCAAAATAAATTAAACTAAAAGAGTCATATATATATATATATAATGTTATTGAAAAAAAATCAGCTTTCAAAAAGAGGGCGAGTTAATCAATAATTAAGATTATTATCACTTATTTAATATATGTATATATATACATGTTATAGGTTGTTTCCAAATACTAATGGCACTGTGGAAATCTGATGTCATGATTTTCACTATAACTTAAATGCATAATATATACATCTAATGTGTAAATCAAATTAATTTATTAATATAAATAACTTAATTGAATTTAATAAAATAAATAAATAAATGAAAGATTTCAACTCTTTACTAATAAAATTAAAATTTATATGTATATATATTGAAAAATATGTATTTAATTTTAATTAACTAAACTTAAATATATAGGAAAGAAGGGAGATATGGTGCAGGTTAATAATTAATAAAAGAGTAATTTTCTTGTCACTATTAGTGTTGAAATAGTGGTAAAAATATCTAAAAAGAATAATAATAATAAAAAATACAGAAATAATCTTTACTAATCCAAAATCTATATAAAAAAACTAATTTTAGAAAATTAAATGATATAAAAAATATTATTATTACTAGCTACTATCATTTAATTATTCTGATTAGTATAAATTCCTATCAAAATAAATTAGAGTAAAATAATTAGTATTAAGTGTTAAAAAATTATTTTTATTATTAAATAAATTAAAAATAATATCAAATACTTTGTACCTAAAAAAGGAGAGCATTCTTTACCAATCCAAAATCTATATATATTGTCAACCTCCACATACAAGTCGAGTCAAAACCGAATTCTACCTGGACTTGAAGACTATGCAAATCGGGGTTCAAAATGCACTAGACGTCATTGAAAATGGTCGAAATGACCTCCGATCGATGAACGAACTTCACCGTCGCGTTAAGAACGTCAAAATTGATCGTAATATGATATCGCAAAATCTATCAATCAATCGCCGAATAGCTCATATCGAGCTTATAGCACCGACACACGCCAAACGATCTCCGTTTTTTCAAAATTGATCACGCCATTTATTTTGAAATACCAAATTGATCAATTAAGCATAAGACTCAATTCGATAAGTCGCAAAAAAATCGAAATAAAGCGATGCATTTCGTTTAAATCGACTACTCAAGGCCGACTCAAACCAAGTTCTTCGACAAACCATCGCATCATCAATAATATATTATAATATATAAATTGATATATATATATATATATATATATAAATATAAAATCTAAAATGAAATAATTTAAATTAATTTAAAATTAATTTAAAAAATCTCCAAATTGCCCTTTACACAGTAACCTTTTCCCCTATTTTTAATTTTCTGAAAAAGAAAAAAAAAACACTCTCCTCATTTCCTTGTACTTCCTCATTCCCTCCCACTCTCTAATTCTCTCCTCATTATGATCCCGTTTTCTCTCTCTTGAATTTTTCTCCCTCATCGTTCAAGAAAAGAGATATCCCTGAAAAAGGTATTTTCCGCCTCCCTCTCTCTAATTTTCCTCGGTTCTGTGTGCTTCTCCCGCCGCCGGCACTAGGCGGCGCAATTCGTGCGTCCGCGGCACGGCCCGTCGCCCTCTCTTCCGCCTCCGGCCGTTCCGCACGAACAGATCCACGTTCCAGCCCGCGGCCGCGACCCGATCTCGCCGGTCCGAAATCCCACGCCTGTCGCCACATCCGAGCTCGCGTCTTCTGGCCTGGCCCATCCGCGCTGCCACCGATCCGCGATTCCCGTCTGATCCGTCGTTCCGCAGCCCACGAACTGCTGTCGTCCGCACACAGAAGCCTACGGCCGTAGCCCACAAAGCACCCGCGCACTGGCCTGGAACCAGCTCCGCGCTGCTGCATCTATTCCGACCAGCAAAATTGCAAGCCCGTGCCAGCCCGCGCATCCCGCGGGCCCGTACAGGTTTCGCTACCGACCCGATCAGCCCGCCGCCAACGTACGAAACCACGCGGCCCGCTCTGCTTCAGCCTGATCCGCACTCTACTCGCGGTACCGCCGACCCGTCGTCCCGCGCTCAACCCGAGGCCCGGCCCGTTCCGCTGCACATTCTGTCGCACGGCCCGTGCGCTGCTCAGCCCGTTAACGCAGTGCTCCGAACCCCGCATTCTATGCGCTCAACCCGCTCTGGCCCGCAGCCCGCTGCCAACCGCGTGACCCGCACCTGCCAGCCTGTGCCTCCAGCCAGTAGCAGCTGCCGCTGCGTGACCTGACCTGCACTGCAAACTGGCTGCTTCACCAGCCCACTAACACATTTTTTGCAGCCCTTCAAACCCGCTGTTCTGGCCCATTCTGCGCAACCCAGCCCGCTACGCGCGTCCCACCAGCTCTCAAATCCTTTCTTTCGCCGAAATCGGAAAAAATCGTCAGATGCTGAATTTCTTTTTTCGCTGCAGACACCTTGCTTTTAGCCACCCATTTTCGCTGCACTATAAATTGGGAAAAAAAATCGTCAGTAGGTGAATTCTTCCTTTGATCTTTGATGTTACAGCCCCTTTGCTTTAGCCGCCATTTCATTGCACATAAATCGGGAATAACATCGTCGAGCGAATTCTTCCTTCGATTTTCTAGTCGATCCTTGCTTTAGCCGCTTCTTTCACAAAATAAAGAAAATCGTCAGGCGAATTCTTCCTTCGATTTTCACTCTTACCTTACATTAATCGATACCCAACCCCGTTCCTTTGCCTAACACCGCAGCTAACCGCAAAATATCTTAAACATGTGGGATTTATGAATTGAATATATATATACGCTTTCTTTGCGTTTGAAGGCCTCATTGTGCTAGGGGCGACGGATGAAAAGGAGGTTGTGGTGTCGCAAGACACCACTCATTACGCTCAGTAATCGAGTAAGCCAAACCAGTTGGGATGTCGCTCCCCAGGAAAATCGCCAAAATTTTGTCTAATTTCCAGACTTAGAAAAAAATGTGATAATTTTATATTGCATTGTATGTATTCTTGCAGATTTGAAGATCTCATTGTGCTCAGTAGGGTGCGACGGAAAAGAAAAGAGGGTTGTGGTGTCTCAAGACACCACCGCCACCAAGATGCGCACAGCAAGCCAAAGATTGACGCACCTACACGGGATGATGTCTGAGGTCGCCAAAATTTTGTCAAATTTTTTTACTTAAAAAAAGGAGGATAAAATGAGCTGACTGAGGAGTGCTAAGTAAGGAGACCTGTGGCTAATTCTATTCTAAATTAAAAGCATCAAATAAGAAAAAAAAGGGGAGCGTTTAAAGCAAATTTTGAAAAGAATAAAATATTTATTCATTTAAATCTAAGTGAAATTTGGGGAGCCGTATAAAAGAGGAAAAAACATATGAAAAATATTAACACAAAGAGGATCCTTTGATCCCAGAGACAAAAAACCTGTAAAGTTCAGAAGTCAAAACAAGAAGAGGAAAATAAGCCTCCATAAGACTCAGAGACACAAAAATTAAAATATAACCAGATTGCAACGTTCCAGCGGTTGATGCCACACCATCCGATGGGTCGATAGAGAGGGGAATCTCCATAGAGAGTAGAGAACCGTGAAGGCAAGCTAAGGCAAAGCACTTCCTGTGTTGTGTAACACCATCCGGAGGATCTATTAAAGGTCTGAAGGAAAAATGTAGGATATAATGCCTACTTTAGCGTAAATCTCATCATAGTCCAGGGATCAAGACAAAATTGAATCCATGGAGAGCAAGAGTGTATCCATAACCGAGAAGAAGAAAGGGGACCAAGTAAACAAACAAAAAGAACAAGAGAGCCAAAAGCCGGACTTAAGAACGAAACAAGAAAAGCAAATTAAAACAACACGAGCCATCAAGCCAACAAAAAATCAATCTCCCTGCTCGACAAAACCATTCAACAAACCTCACTCTTCCAATCTTCCAAAGTAGAGAGAACATGTGTGACCGCTTACCATTTCTACCGAATCAATGCAAAAAGGGGAAGAACAAGGCAAAATTTTTAAAATAGATTTAATCTTAATCTTAATTAGTAATTTAGGCATGAAAAAAAATAACAAAATAAGCTTAGTAGTTCGTTGAACGGACGACTGGTGCCAACATGGCATCCACGTCAGCGCCAGTGGTCCGTTCAACGGACGACTGACTCTTTTTTTAAAAAAAAAATATATTAGGGCAGCTTTCGTATTTTGCGCGTATCGGAGTCATACGATGTTGAATTGAGCAAACTTAGTATCGTTAGAATTGTAACAAAATTTTCTACAACTTTCATGTTGGTCGAAATTTAAGATTGTGGCCCGATAAGCGCAGTTTTGAGAATCGCAAGAAAACTACGATAAAGCTGAAATTTCGTGCTGCCGATTTTTCAGATCGAGTCATACGGTATCAGAATCGAGCGAACTTGATATCGTTGAAATCGTAACAAAATTTTCTACAACTTTCATGTTGGTTGAAATTTCGATTGTCCGATACACGCAATTTCTAGAATGCATGTAATAACCGCCGAAATAAACTTTAAAGCTTTTTGAACTTTAGAGCTTTGTTATGATTCCAACGATACCAAATTTGCTTGATTCCGACATCATATGACCGATAAGCAAAATACAAAAGATACCCCAGTTTTTTAAAAAAAAAAAAAAAGAGCTAGTCGTCCGATCAAGAGACTATCAGGCCTATTTTGTTAAAAAAAATTTATGCCTAAATTACTAATTAAGATTAGAATTAAGCCTATTTTAAACATTTTACGGAAGAAAAATAACATTAAGGCGATAGCGATGAGATCCTTAGTTCTCGGCGACTGAATTGATTTTATCGATGAGTTGTTGTACTCTGTGACGATTATTGAAAAGCTATGTGGGATTTAATGTATCCGATTTTTATATATCGGGATATACGAGATTGGTGGATATGATCAGAGCGCAATCTTGAAAATAAATGAGGTAGGATTTGATAATTGATTTTGTATTCTCCAAAGTTTTAATAGAAGGCGAAGGAAGAATAGATTCAATGTTGTTTACAGCGATTCTCAATCAATTCAAGTATTTAAATCCTGAAAAGACTCTTTTTTCTGGAGTGCACTACCCTTTTTTTTAATTTTAATTGATTAAATTATAGTTAATTTTCTGGGTAAAGAATTAGCTTTAGACTTCAATTTTTGAAAATTTAACTTTATTTTAAATTAGAAGTTATACAATTGTGCAAAAAAAAAGGTTCTACTCGCAGCTGATACTGATAAAAAGGAAATAAAATTTCTACTTAAAAGTGAATCTAATTTTATATTAGAAGTTATGCAGCAACTATACCAAAAATTTTGGTTATAGTAGCAAGGAAATGAATAACGATAAAAGAGAATTAATTAAAAAACTTTCTTAATTTTAAATTTCAATATAATTTCAAATTAGAAGGTAAACAACTAAGCATGAAAATGGGTTCTAGTTGCTGCAAACTAATGAAAGAAAAATAAGTCAGAAAACCAATCAGGGTAAGCTTCTTTACTGAGTTTGATAAGGTGCTTAGCGAAGAATTTATATGACTAATATAATAATTTTTAGGCACTAGAAATGAGCTACGGAATTTCATAGAATTTAAGTAGACAAGTCTTCCTTAAATTGTCATTGTATCTTTGATGAAATTGTGAAATGAATGACCAACAAGTTAAGGATTTTATTCATAAAAAAAACAAATCTTATAATATTCAAGCTAGATAGTAATTTTGAAGGTGAATAAGAGATCAAACAAATTCATCATAGTATTCCAATAAGTAATATTGATAGTGAGAACATCAAAAGAAGAGCCTCCAAAACATCTCCCCTAAGAGGTATTTATAAGCGTTTGAATGAAAGAAGCTCTTATGCCTGACAAATAGTATGATGGGTAAGCCTTTGAGATTTATAATGCCTTCCAAATTATCCAAATTTTGACATTTTTATTTTCTAGGCGATTTCATGGTAAAGAACCAAACTATTTTCCTTTAGAGATATTAAATCATAGTCATGCAGCAAGGGACGTTGTTGAATTTCATGGAGATTCTCAAAATTAGTTTTAATAGAGATTTTAATTTGAAACCAAAATCTATAATAATTACTCTGAAATTGATGTCATTGATGATATAAAATAATCGGTTTCTATCATAATCTCATGTGATGCAATTGAGATAACTTTATAGAGAGAAATTGCCCAACAACAAAATCATTTTAGCTCAAATGAGATGCTTGTGGCATCGGTAGACGTTTAATTAAAAAAATGAAAATTATCTTAATAGAGTGACTTCATTAGTGCAAGAACTCAAGCTATGTATATGGAATCCACAATGTGAATCTTTCAACCATATTTTAATTCTCAACACATATAAGATTGCTCAATATTTAATACAAAAATACATAACCTATGAAATTTAATTTTATTATTTAGTTAGACAGAACAAAATAAAATGAATAATAAGCAATAATTAATGATCATTACTTATGTGTCTACAAATCGTTTATCGACTCTCTCACCTTTATTACTTCATAAATTATCAATTTTGTTAAGTTACTTTTTCATTCCACTAGGAGAAAATATTCCTTCAAAGTAACTTGTTAACTTGTGTAAAAGCTATTCCTTATCATAAAAGGGATTAATCATTTTTGCAAAGTATTATGAGCCCATCATCAAAACATGCTATAACCATTGATTTATCTTCTTGGTAAGACAAATTAGAGTTGATTATCCATTAGTAGTAGTCATGAAAATAATAAATGCATGCATTATATGTTATAACATTAATCTAGTTAGAAGTATAATAACAATCATAAAAGGAATATCCATCTTGAATATATGTAAGTAGTCAAAATGATGCAATCCTCACAAAAAGGTTAATGATAAGATAATAAAATAAGGAAATACTTCAAGTTTTCGGCTATTTGTTATGCATAACTCTCTAAACAAACCCATAAAAGAGCCCTAATCCCTTTAAAATCATTGGAGAATAATTAACAAGCTAAATTTAAGATCACTTGATGAGTAAGTCAATCACACTAACCAAATAAGTAAAGATCTTCAAATATAACTTAATTTCAAGACTACTCACAATTTTTGATAGGTTGAATTTAACTGCTTGTTTGCATAAGTCACTAATCCAAATAATGGTACTTGTTTAAGATTAGAAAAGGTCTATAAATTAGACATTATTTTGTTTTTTTATAAAACTAAAAACCTAAATAACTAACTAAAACTAAACCTAAAACTAATAACTAAATAACTAACTAATAATAACTAAAAACTAAACTAA
Organism: Cymbidium sinense; assembly: GCA_021442155.1. Taxonomy (NCBI): domain Eukaryota; kingdom Viridiplantae; phylum Streptophyta; class Magnoliopsida; order Asparagales; family Orchidaceae; genus Cymbidium; species Cymbidium sinense. Next base: position 34,624 of record JAKCPB010001104.1, read on the forward strand.
CTAATAATTAATAAACTAAAACCTAAATAACAAATAAACTAAAACTAATAAACAAAAAAACTAATTAATAACTAACTAAAACCCAATAAAATAATTACTAAAACTAACAACTAATTAAAATAATAACTAAAACTAATAATTAAACTAATAATAATGAAAACCAACTAAACTAATAACTAATAATAACTAAATAACAAACTAATAAAAATAACTAATAAAACTACTAACAATAAACTAATAAACTAAAAATTAAATAACCTAATAAAACTAACAAAATTAAACTAAAAAAAACTAATAAATAATAAACTAAAAATAAATAACCAAACTAATAACTAATAAATTATAAAAGTAATAACTAAAACAAAATAAAACTAACTAATAAATAACTAATAAACTAATACATAAAAACTAACTAAAACTAACTAAACTAATAATAACTAATGAAAAACTAAATAAACTAAACTAAACTAATAATAACTAATAATAACTAACTAATAAATAAATAACCTAATAACTAATAACAACTAATAATAAAATTAAACTAATAATTGATAAACTAATAACTAACTAATAATAAATAATAAACTAATAACTAAATAAAACTAGCTAAACTAAACCAAATAATTATTTAAAACTAATAAAACTTATAATAACTAACAAATAATAAAACTAAATAATTAAACAATAACTAATAAAGTAATAAACTAATAATAAACTAATAAACTAAAACTAATAACTAAACCTAAAAACTAGAAAAACTAACTAACTAATAACTAAAAACTAACAACTAAAAAACTAATAACTAAATAATAAACTAACTAACTAATAAACTAATAGCTAAATAATTAACTAATAACTAATAAAACCTAATAAACTAAATAATAAAAATAATAAATGACTAAATAACTAACTAAAACTAATAGCTAAAACTAAATAATAAAAAACTAAACTAACAAAACTAATAACTAAAACTAATAATAATAATAACTAACTAAAACTAATAAAACTAATAAAACCCAAGTAACTAATAACTAACTACTAACTAAATTAATAACTTAGCTAACTAAACTAATAAACTAATAACTAAACTAATAATAATAACTAAAAACTAAATAATTAATAATAACTAAAATAATAATAAACTAAAAACTAAATAATAATAATAACTAATAACTAACTAAAATTAATAACTAAACTAATAACTAAACTAACTAAATAATAATAACTAAACTAAAAACCTAATAAAACTAATAACTAATAACTAATAATAAAGCTAATAACTAACTAATAACTAATAAGTAACTAATAATAACTAAATTAATAACTAATAATAAAATTAATAATAACTAACTAAAAAACTAGAACTAATAAACTAATAACTAAACTAACTAACAACTAAAAATAAAAATAAACTAAACTAACTAATAATAATAATAACTAACTAACTAAAAAACTAAACTAATAAATAACTAATAAATAAACTAATAACTAATAATAAATAAATTAATAACTAAAAACTAATAATAACTAATAATAATAATTAAAAAATTAAACTAATAACTAATAACTAATAAATAAAACCTAATAAATAAACTAATAAAACTAATAAATAAAACTAACAAAATTGATAAAAAAAACTAATAAATAACTAACTAATAACTAATAAAGTAATAAAACTAACTAATAATAAATAATAATAACTAAGAAACTAAATAAAATAAAACTAATAACTAAATAACTAATAATAATAACTAACTAACTAACTAATAAAATAAACTAATAATAAAACTAACTAATAATAATAACTAATTAATAAAACTAACTAATAATAACTAATAACTAAAACTAAATAACTAAACTAAAATTTTTTAATAATAAACCTAATAAAATTATTAAAACTAAATAACTAAATAATAAAACTAATAACTAAATAACTAAATAACTAACTAAACTAAAACTAATAAAGTAATAAACTAATAATAACTAAACAATAAGTAATAAAACTAATAATAATAATAAACTATTAACTAAATAATAATAATAATAGTAACTAAAACTAACTAAATAATAAACTAAAAACTAACTAATAACTAATAAACTAAAACCTAATAAATAAACTAATAAAACTAATAAAATAATAAAACTATCAATAACTAAACTAATAACTAATAACTTATAACTAATAAATAATAAATAATAACTAACTAAAACTAATAATAATTAATGAAAACTAATAATAATAAAACTAATAAAACTAATAATAAAACTAATAACTAACTAATAACCGTAGCTCTAAATATTTATTACAATAACAATAAGGAAAATTTACATATATGACAATTCTTATATATTTATATATATTTAATTTTTAAAATTAGATATTTATTTATCTAACATTTTTTTATATTTAAAATTGTGTATTTCACTTATAAAAAATGAGTGATGATTATATTTTTAATATGATATTAAATATTGAGATGTTATATATATATATATATATATATATATATATATATATATATATATATATATATATATATATATCACATAAGTTTTATATATTTACATATCAATTATTTAAATATTAATTTATATATATAATATTTTAATCATTATTATTAATTAAAAATATCATCATAATTTATTTTTTAAAAATAAAATATACATTTTTTAATAAAAAAATATTAAATAGATAAATATTTAATTTCAAATAATATTTATGAAAATATATACGAATTGTGTGATATGTATGTACTTTTTAGTGTGTGCCACATAGGGCACGTGAGAAAACATGTATATGCATTAGTATTGATTAAATATGCGCTAATATTCATGCGTGCAGAATATGGAAAGCTGCAAAGTTGTGCCGAATGGTTGTCCCACACAACGGATTTTGTGAGCTCTGCATTATATATATATATATTTATATTTATTTTCAAAATTAACATTAAATTATTAATATTTATTTATACAAGATTTATTTTTTAAATTAAATATAACTACCACTAATGTTAATTTCATATCTTTTTAATTAACTAATAAATAATAAAATAATAACTAATAAACTAGTAACTAAACTAACTAATAATAACTAATAAGTAAAAACTAATAATAATTAATAATAACTGATAAATAAAAACTAAAAAAACTAACTAATAATAAACTAAATAACTAATAACTAAACTAGTAATTAATAACTAAAACTAATTTTTTGAATGACTAAACTAGTAGGTGCTACATCTTTGACTTCTAACATTTCCCTTAAAAAAATGACTAACAAATTTTTTGAAGGACTCACCCATCTCCTATCTCATCTATAGAGGAATATGTGAACTTTTTAAGGGCTTTTGGGCACTAGTAAATTATGTGAGAAATATTTTCTTGAATTTTTCAAGAAAGTAATGACTCCCACAAGAAGACATGAGAACTATCTAAAGGTTGACTTCTTGAAAGTGGTCAAGAATAGCCGACACTTCATGTCATCCAAGTCTAGTAATGATGTAATGGATTCAAAATAAATTAAGTGATCAATAGGGTTAGTACAACCTTTATAAGATTCCAACCGGAGAATCTTAAGCTTCGGGGCGGCCGGGTGGGCTTCCGTGATCTTCCTAAAGAAGGTATTAGAAGGAGTAGAAGTCATTTACTCTTCTATAGTGGCTTCCTCCTCACTCATGTAATATGACTCATCAACGATGTCAGGCATCCTAGAAAATTTCTTTTTATAATATCAAAATCCTAAGCCTAAACTTTCGTTCTTCACTTTCTCCATAGTCATGTACACTATGTTAGTGATTTTGTCCTCTATATCATTCTGATCATATTGTGTAGAAAACTATTATGCATTTATTATCATTTTTATTGAGTTATCTCATACTGATAAGGATACTTCATTGGGCACTTTAATCCTTATTATCATCATCGATCTATGATCTATGCCCACTGCACCCAAAAAAAATGTTAAATATAAATTTATTTATGGAGTGATGAAAGACCTTTCTATCGGCACTTTAGGAAGTCACTATCACTTATTGTATGGTGATGGTTGTGTTCTCTAAATCTATACAATTTGGACTACTGAGGAAGTATCCATGACTTTCTTTAAAGAATTGAGAATGAGGGCACTCATATGTAAGTAAAATTATATTTTTCTTCAGTGAGAATATGTGACATCCTTCAACAAAAAGATAAGTTTGTAACTTTAGTCGATTTTTACATTCATAGCAAGCTCGCTGTGCTAAATGACTTTCTTTAAAGAGGCCACAACTTAGTCCTATACTAGTGATATAGTTCCAATAGCAGCAACTATAAGAGAAGCACCATGATCATCAGATTACTCTTTGAGATAGTTAATGTTGAAATGTACTACATAATATTAGATAAACTTTTTAAATTTTTTTTCCATTATATTTTAATTTATCTAAAAAAGAACAATTTAAATGCTTATTGTATGATCAAAGCTAGAGTGAATATTCTCATGGATAAAAAGGCACTCAACTGTCTGAATACCTCCCTCATTGAAGATACTAAAGTCGATGCCATTTTTGGGATGCTTTTCAAAGATTCTATTATAGTCATGGATTTTGCTACAATTTCTTAGGCTTTGGAAATTCAAGGAGCATAGTGATAGAGAGACAAGAAGTTCCTTCCTCACCATCTATTCTTTCTCAACTCTTGGCTTCTTTTTATTCTTCTCTGAGCTGCCTTCTATTTTACAGGTAGTGAAGAGAAGAGTTTTGAGATCTTTATTTCAAACATCAAGTTGATCCAGTATAATTTTCTTCAAATTTTCATTTAATAAGAATAAGAAATGAGAAAAGATGTTACTAGCAATGACGATTCAAAACTTTTAGCATCCTTCATTTATAGAAAATGGTGAGGAATAGAGAACAATGGATTCAATGGACATACATGCATTAGTATCATGGATACCATCATCCAAGTCACTATCAAAGAGATAAAAATTGAGGAATTAAATATGTATAACCAAATTGACCTTGGATTAGGTTTGGAACAAATTTTTGCATCTTCAACTTGGTTGAATACAATGGCTATGGTTTAGTCAAAATATTCCATAATTATCTTGGAGAAAGATTTGTCTATCGGTTATTTCTAAAACTACATGGCATGATCTACTAGACTAGGTAATTGATTATGTAGTTTAAAAACATATATTATTAGATTATTTTTACTATTCTTGTCAAATTTCAATGTACCTAATTATGTAACACTTATGGTTTGGTTTGAACCCATAAATAAAAAAAACCACCACGAGTTCAAGAACTATTTTTGGTAAAATACAAGGTTAGATGCTTTTATTCTCATCTATTCTCACCATTGTTTTTCTTAATTTCTAACTCTCTATGCATCTTATCTCTGCCTCTTATAGTTCCTTTCATGTTAATGTGAGACTACAAATAATTTAAGATTCAACATGTTGCTTCTAAATGTTTTTTAAAGAATTCGAAACCATTGTTGGCATACACACAATTTAAAATTTAAATGCAAACTCAAACACACACATTTATATGCTTAATACATAGTAAATGTTCGTAAATTTTAAATAGATGTATCCTATTTTAATTTTTTAGTTGAAAGCTTAGACATACAATTAAAAAAGTTATGTTTTCTACATTAAATTTCTTAAGAAAAATTTAAGTTAGTTTTAATCATATATATGAAACATATCTTCCTAATGCATATTTCAACTTCCAAGAGAGTATTAAAGAACTCGCTGATTTACAAAATTAAGATCATCATAAATATATAGCATTTGTAAGAACTTTGACTTCAAAGGAGTCGTTATTAAAAAAAATGTATATATTCAAATTTTCTAAACAATTTATAGCTTTTCATTGAAGTTGTTGCCATCATAGTGAGGAAAAGACGAGGAAGAAATATTGAAAGAGAAAAACAAACTCATGGGGAGAGAGATAGTGAAGATGCAAAAGAAACCATAAAGGTTTTGAAAGAATTACAGAGAAATGTAGGTGACGATATTAAAAAACATCTAAATACATTTATTAAAATTTAAAATTTTGACTTAAATATTTAATTATCACTCTTATAAACAAATAAATATTGAATAAATAAAGTAACAAAAAAGCATTCTATTGAATCGGTGTGAAATGGAACTACGTTGTGTCATGATCTCACAAATAAGTACAGCAACAAACCATTATATAAACATGAGAAAAGTTTATAGTAGAAAGCTATTCCGAAGATTAACTGCATTAGACATAGAGAGAGAGAGAGAGAGAGAGAGAACCCTAGAACATGACGACCACCATTATGGACTTTGAGACAGACCCCATCACCCAACGCTTCCACATCCAGAAACCAAATTAATACCTCTAGCTACCTTAAACAAAACACCTGACGTCGTCAGAAACGTAAATCATTCTTTTAGGTTTAAGATAATTAAAGATAAATAAAAAAAAATGTAGTATATTAACTGATTTAGAGCAAAAAGGAAAACATGCTAATGAGTCCATAACCCAAATGTACTCTTTCTTTCTTGAAAATATGAATCGAAATATCACTTTCGTTAGTTTAACAAGAAATAGCTCCATAGTTTCTTTTTATTACCAACAAGAGCTATACTAAAATGTCCATACGCATGATAGATAATGTTAGGCTGCAAGCCAGCCAGGTGGTTTACAACTAGCAATCCCCACCATCACCAAAATTACTCCCACATTTTCGTCCTGCTAATCTCATCATTTCAACGCTCATTCTAAAATTCAATATAAATAGGGGGGGAGGGGAATCTCCCAACCGATTTATATTCTTTACAAGATGTTCTATCAAATGCGTGAATCATCGATCAAAATCTTAGCTTCCGTTGATTTAAACATGATATTACAAAAAAAATTTGATTAAGCATTTAGAAGCCAATAAGTGAAAAAACTCAAAATTTGAAGTTTATTTCTATGTACCGTTCATTCCCAAGCTCGATGGCGCTCTGGTTTCACTTCCATCCCTTTCTCTATTTTTTTTTTGGAAAAGATGAGGGCATTTGCCCAATTTCATTCCAATAGAATAGTAACAAGAAGGAGCCGATAAAGGAGGAAAAAACATATAAAAACATTAACACAAAGAGGATCCTTTGATCCTGAGACAAAAAAACTCAGAAGTTCAAAAGTTAAAACAACAAGAGGAAAATAAGCCTCCATATGACTGAGACACAAAAATTGAGATATAACCAGATTGTACAACCAAATGGTTGATGCCACCCGCCATCCGATGGGTCGATAGAGAGGGAATCTCCATGAGAGTAGAGAACAACCGCTGCGGAAGGTAGTCACTAAAAAGCACTTCCAGGTGTAACACCATCCGTGAGGAACCATTAAGGGTGTCAAGGAAAAAAAATAATGTAGATATAATGCCTACTTCAGAATCTCATCACATGTTGGGATCAAGACAAAACCAAATCAATGATGGAGAGCAAGAGCATGTATCCATAACCAGAGGAAGAAGGGGACCAAGTAAACAAAATAGAAAAGAACAAGAAGAGAGCCAAAAGCCAGACTTACGAACAGAAACAAGAAAAGCAAATTAAAAAAAACACAGAGCCATCAAGCCAAATGTTGCGGCCAGGGACTGCTTACCCTTTCTACTGTTCAATCTCCGAAAGCAATAAGGCGAAGAACAATAACAATAAGGGGATAGTGATGAGATCCTTAGGGGGTGTTTGGTAACTGATTTAATTTATTTCAAGTAGGATTTAGTAAATCTAGTAAATCTGGATTTAGTAAATTCTGAACTGTTAAATTCTAAAAAATGTTTGATAACGGATTAGGTAAATCCTACTAAATGCTGAAAGATGTTTGATAAGTTATTTGAAGATTTAAGTCTATTAGGATTTTAAAAAGTTTTTTAATCAATAAGTTATTAATAAGTATATAATTAAAATTAACTTAAATATATATTAATTAATCAATTAATAGTATCAATATTAATTTAAAATATTATGTATTAATATTAACTATTAATTAATTAAAATTTATAGCTATTAAATTCTATTAGTAGATTAATATCTTAGGAATAAAACTATATTAAGCCATGTTAAGAGATAAAATTTTATGAATTCTTTCAAATTATCAATTAATTAACTATCAAATCTATAACAATTATAATTATATTTACTAAATTATAATTTAATTTTAATAACTTATAAGTTAATCTTAAATAATATTTTATTAAATAATTTAAATAAAGTTAAACTAAATTAAAAACTATCAACTATTATATTAGCTAAAATTACTTAAATCTAATTAATAATCACAATTAATAATTTATAATTAACTTATAATTACATATTAATAAATAGTTAATAATATTAAATTAAAATTAATTTTATCATAATATTTTAATTAAGAAAAATTAGTAATTAAATGAATTATTTAAAATTAAGATTTTTTAAAGGATTAAAGAAAAGGGGCATTTACATACATATTCTTCTATATTTATATATCTAAAACTTAAATATAAATATTTATATATATATATATAGTACTTAAATCTTTAGTATTAGAATAAAAATAATCCTTTTCTTAATTTGTTTAAAGTAAAATTAAACTTTTGAAGTATAGAAATATATTATATTTATTAATATTAAATTTTAGGTATTAGATATGTAAATACATAAAATTTGTGTGCCATATACATAAATTTCCCTTAAAAAACTGAAATTTCTTCTTCTTCTCTGTCTCTCTCTCTTTCTCTCTCTCTCTCTCTCTCTCTCTGCATCTCAGTCTCTCTCTCTCATGCGCCCAGTTTCTCTAAATTCTATAAATTCTACCTTGATTTACTAAATCCAGGATATAAGAGAATTTACCAGATTTGTAGCAGGAATTACTAAATCCCAGATTTAGTAAATCTATTTTTTATGTTTGGCAGGATTTACTGGATTTAGCAGTCTAAATCCTAAATAAATCTGTTGACAAACACGCCCTTAGTTCTCGGCGCTATGACCGAAGTAATTTTATCGATGAGTTGCTATACTCTCACGGACACGACGATTCTTGAAGTGTGGGATTTAATGTATCCAATTTTTTATATATCGGGATATACGAGATCAACGGATATGATCAGAGCACAATCTTGGAAATAAATGAGGTATGATTTGATAATTGATTTTGTATTCTCCAAAGTTTTAATAGGAGTCGCTATAAATGAAGGAAGAATAGATTCAAAACTAATAGGAGTCAGTAAAAATTAATAATTAATAAACTAACTAAATAATTAATAACTAATAATAAAACTAATAAACATGTTGCGTGCTAGAAAACTAGTTGCGGTAGAGTAAAAGTTTACGCCTTAGTCCTGTTGTGAAATCCAGCACACACACAGATATTTAAAGAATGAACAAGAAAACTCCAGAAATTTTAACATGAAAAATCTCAAAAAATGGGAAAAAAATCAGGCTAAAGAAAAAAGTTTCCACTATATATTTATTTTAAAAGTTTTTGATCGGATTACAATTGTATATGAGAAGAGTACAATGGGAATCCCAAAATCGCAACAACAACCATATAGTCACGTTGTTGCCATTCTTAGTGGTAGCAGATGATGGTGAATAACGGGGAACAACGATTGACGATGAAGGTCGTCATGATGGAGACCGACGGAGATGGTGGTGAGACCTCCAATGCTTTACAGCTCAAAATATTGGTCAATAAAATAGAAGTTTAAAAATAAGTTCAGTGTTGCAAAGATGAGGATGCTTAGGTGAATAAGTGGTTTTACACATGAGGGAACAATTTTACTAGACTAATTTATATATATATATATATATATATATATATATATATATATATATATACTATTATTATAAAGTGGTTTTGTAAAATTTAATTTTAGTTGACTTAAAATTCTTAAATTTTATTAATTTTGATTCATAATGCTAATGCGTAATTAATGTATAAGATACTTTAACTATTGGTCGAGAGCTTTGACTTTCAACCAAGAGATATTGGGTTTAAATCCTTACATATGTATTATGTGTGTGAGTTTTCGATTAAATTCGCTTAAATGTCTAAAAAAAAAGAATACAATATTAATTCTTTCAAAAGTAAATTCCCTTTTATTGCTGACAAATGCTTATGCTTTCTATTTCTTCCTCTAATATTGTGCTTCTTTAAATTAAATGCTTATTATAATTAATTTTTTTGAGAAAATTATATTATAAATCAAAATAAATTTCATTAATATTTTATTATCAAGTTGTCTGAAATTCAAATTCAATTGAATTATTCCTAAGCTAAAGTTAAAATTTTTGAATTTTGATTTGAGTTGAGCTCATCAATATTATTCAAACCCTCTAAAATATTAAGAGGTGGATTTTGTTTTTTTTAAAAAACCTGCATATCAAAAGAATTTGAATTTAAGTAATTAAAATATATTAAATAACTTATCTTCTGAAATATTAAATAAAACCACATGCCTTGAGTTATATCGATTAATATTAAAATGGTTTCTTTCTCTTCCTTGCAATTATTTGCCATGTGTCAATTAAAGTTCAAATCTTGTTGTTGTTTCAGGGACAGCTTTAACAGTTCTAAAGCCTATAGTGATCACTTCTTTTTGCACTTCTTGTAAGCTTTTTAACTTTGAATAGTGGCTTCCCAAAGTTTATAAAATAAAATAAAAATCTTCTATTTTGGAAAGCTATTTTGTGCCATCAATTTGATCTTCACTTATAAATAGGGATTATTGATTTGGATGTAGGCATCATTAGATTAAATTTTAAGCTTTTGGAAAAAGAAAAAAAAAACAGTTTATCTCACTAAAATCTCTTTAATTTCTCCCCAATAAGCTCCTTTCTTGAATTTAGTTTATCAATGGTGCAATAAGATATATATAGATATATATATATATATATATATATATATATATATATATATATATATATATATATATATATATATATATATATATATATATATATATATATATAATATATATATTGTTATTCTCTTGAAGAAACTTCAAAATATGAATTAAAATAAAATTATAGTTGAAAGAGATTCTCTTGAACTTATTTTTATTACTATAAAAATAAAATATAAATACATGTTGAGTTTTTAATTGCAAATAAATATATGCTTTTTTTTAATAAAACAAATTAAAATAGAAACAAAAATAAATGCTTATTATAGCAACACGAAATCAACTTTAAAAAAACATTATATATATATATATATATATATATATATATATATATTATTTATTTTAAAATGATGACACATCAACTATCATGAATGAATGACATTGACATTGACATGTCTTGTCAAAATATTCTCTCATTAGCAAACTAAGCTCTCCTTCCTTTATTTCATATATTTTTACCATTGTATACAAAAATTTGTTCAGAATTTAGCATTTTTTTCATTATATCTTAGTATATTTATCCAATAAATAACTTTCTGATACACCAATGATTCCAAATTCAACTAATAATTCTTAATAAATAAATTAAAATAATAAAAAATAAAAAATCAGTATCATTTCCACTATCCATTAGTAAGCAACAAAGGAATTAATTATAGTTTTCATAAATAAATAAAAATTAGGCCAAAATATACTAATCAATTTTTTAGTCAAAATAAATCTAAAAATTATTAAATTCCTTAAGAGCAAATTTAACATTTTAAAGACCCTTTATGAGCTAATTTTTTTCCAAAATAAAAAAAAAATTCTTATCACTACACATGTCACCCCCATTTTCATAAACTCAGTGTATTAATACATCAATTGTTATTTTAACTACAAATAAAATAGTATATTATTACTAAAAAAGAATAAACTCGAAAGTTCTATTTAAAAATACTTAAACCTCTACAGTTCACAATGATATCCCAGCCACCTATCATTGTACCCTTACTCTCCTCCCAATAAGAGAGAGTACCAAAGATAATTTATGAAATTTTTTGAAGAAAAGCTATTAATTACATGAGTTATTACTCCACTTATCCTTGTAAATTAGTTAGAAAATGACTGCTAATATATTTTTTTTTTTTGGAAATATCTTGCCAATATAAATTACTCCACTTATTCTATCAAATTAAATTCTCTGTCCTGCTACTTTGGCCTTTGCATTGGTTGCCGATATACCCCTTCTTTTCCCTCGCCTCATCCCCTATAAAAACTCTTCTTTTTCAAACTAAAGGCGACTGCTTTCTAGATTCCTCAGAAGGAGACGCCACAATGGATAACAAACCCCGTCTTAAAGACCGCCTCGCTCGCTTTTTCTGTCGCTTTTTCCGACCACCCGCGCTTCTCTGTGCCTCCGCCGTCATCAAAAGTAATCGGAGCCTTTCCGCCGGCGAAAGCACCCGGAGTTTTTCTGCTGCCGGGGACATTGCCCACGAGCCCATCTTTATTTCCCGTAGCCGCGCCAGCAAAGCTGATGAGCTCCACTTCCCTCTCTTCAGCCGTTCCTTCTCACTCGACCGTCGCCCTCATCGGGATCTCTGTGGAGGATGCTGTCCCGCCGCTGCTGCCTTGCCTGCAGACTAAGGGGCGGATCTGCCCTTACCCGAGGGTGGGCAATTGCCCATCCTGAAAAAAAAAATTTCTTATGAGGGTATTTTGTACATTTGCTTTAAACCCCCCTCTCCCAAAATAAACCCTCAACAGCCCGAGCGAAAATTCGCCTCTTCAAAAATACGAACTCGCAAGTCGCAAGTCGCAATACCTAGCCGTAGCTATCGCTGATCTCCCCTCTCTCGCACTCGCACTTTGCCCACCCTCAGGAGCTGATATTCTCCCTCATTTTCGATAGCGACGCCGTCCCGCCGGTCCACTTCCACCGCGAGTCCGAACTTACAGATTCCTTGAAGGTTATTTCATAGTCTCCTTTGAAGGTTATTCCGAAACTCTTAGTTTGTGGAAAATGAGTTTTCTTTTGTTTTGAGTGCAAATTTTATTTTATTTTTAATTATTTGTGTGGTTATTTCATAGTCTCCTTTGAATGAAAAGAATTTTAAGCATTTTCTCAACAAAAAAAAAAAAAGAAGAGAAGATCCTTTGATTTACTATTTAGCTTCGGAGGATTTTTGCAACTGAGATTTTACGGTTCTTTCAAATCCATCATAAATCATAATTCTAAGTTAATTTACTTGGTTAATTTGATAAAAACTTTCTTTAATGAGGTCGCTTGCAGGCTGAAGAGTTTTTAGTTTTTTTTTTTTCTTATTTTTAACTTGAATACTTTATTTATTCCTATAGTTTGCTTGTAGACTTGTAGTTGTCTCTTCAAATTATCTATACAGCAATGTGATTGAACTGTTGTCTCCACAGTTGAGAAAGCGCAGTACATGTATATTGCTGGATTTTTCCTTACGGTTTCTCCAAAGTCCATACTCCTTGTCGCTGAGCATGCTGCTGCGAAATACAAGGTAAGGGGTTCAGGTTTTATAACTCATACATCTGATTCTGCTTGTCATTCACCCATTTCTTCTGAATGTTTTTTTTCCTTCCTTTTAGGTGTTTATGATGAATCTTTCAGCTCCTTTTATTTGTGAGTTTTTCCGTGATGCACAGGAGAAAGTTTTCCCGTGAATACCTATTTTTAATTCCTCCAATTTACAAATTATAATAAAAGGCTCTTTTTGATTTCACAGACCTAATTCACTGAAGAGTGCACCTCTTGTTGTCTCAATATTATTCCTTTACCATGCACTTAGTAAAAAAAAATTGATAGACTTCTGGAGTGTGTGAGGTATGTCTGCAGCAGTAGGATATTACGTAGCTAATAGCTTGTGCTTGATTCCGACAACTACACCATTTTCTTTTTTATAACTGAAACAATAATTAACTTATAGTAGTTCATTTTATAATCCAATCTATAAAAATCATTTGGTGACCTAAATAATTATATTTTCTTCTTCCAAAGATTTATGTTCTAGAGGAGTTTCAAGTTAATTGCTAAGTCCATGACAAATATTAGATTAGGGCATTCAAAGTTATTTTTTTATCACATGTATTAATCATTAGTTATATGCTTTATGCAGGTGATATTAAAGGATTAGACTATTCAATAATATTTTTCAGTGCAACATTTTTCACAATCAATTCAGGTATGTGAATAACATTTTTTATTTTTAAACAGGTCGAAGGTGTGTCTTTTTTTAAGATATTTTTAGTTTTTAATTTTATTTTAAAAAGGCCGAAGGTGTTCCTTTTTTTAAAATATTATTGGTTTACTTTTATTTTAAAAAGGCTGAAGGTGTGCCATTATTCTTGAGATATTATGAATTTTGTTTTGAAAAGGTTGGAAGTATGCCATTATTTATTGATTTATGTTTATTTGCATTCTACTATCATATTTAGGATTTCCTAAATGGATCGTTATTTAAAGAGGAAAGAACGAGTTGATCTTGATATCGATAATCTTACGGCTGATCCTAGGCTTCGCCCGCCGATTTAGAGTTATGATTTTAATGACAGAGATAGAATATATAGAGCATATTTGGAAAAAGGACCACATCAACCCAAAAGTCATAATTTTTCTCAAACAATGATAGACAATGTTGCACGCAGATTTAATTCAAAGTGGTTTGAGAAATATCCATATTAGTTAGAATATAGCATACAAAAAAATGCTGTATATTGTTTATATTGCTATTTATTTAAGCCTCAAGAACAAGTTATTATAAATCAAGGAGATGGAGATTCATTTATTAGAAGAATTTAAAATTGAAAAAGAAAAAAAGTTTTAAATTTTGCCGAACAACACAAAAATACTCATAATAGGACAAGATAAAAGTGCGAAGATCTAATAAAGCCTCAAACACAAAGTGTCTCTACTATGTGGTTGACTAAAGATGAGAGAACCAAAAAAGTGTATAGGATAATGTTAACAGCGGCAGTTGATTGTGTTATATTTCTTTTGCGACAAGGATTACCATTTCGTGGTCAATGATGAATCTTCTAATTCGCTTAACCAAGAAAATTATTTAGAATTATTTCATTTTCTGCATCATAATGAAGAAATTAAAAAGTTATATTTGAAAGTGCTAGTACAAAATTACAATTGACTTCACCAACCAGAAAAAACAACTTTGTCAAGTCATCATCCGAGACTTTAGCTTCTATCATCAAAGATATCGGTGATTATTACTTTTCTATTATTGTGGATGAAGCTCGATGTATCAACAAAGGAAGAATTAGCTATCGTGAGATATGTTGATAAAAAAGGTCAAGTTATTGAAAAATTTATTAGCATTAAATATGTTTCTTCAACAACTGCAATTGCACTTAAGACAACAATTGAAGCTATACTGGCTAAGCATTCATTAAACTTGCATAGGATATGAGGTCAAGGCTATGATGGTGCATCCAATATGTGAGGTGAATTCAATGGTTTGAAGGCACTCATTCCTAATGATAATCCTCAGGTAGTTTATGTTCATTGTTTTGCCCATCAGCCAATTATGTTTAGTGGCTGTAGCAAAAAAAACATTGGTAAGTGAAGCATATTTTTGAGTTTACTTCAATAATTTTAAACACAATTGGAAGTTCTTGTAAGAGAAGTGATATTTTAAAAACTATTCAACATGAAAAGATTATTTTACATCTCCAAATAGGGGATTTAATTAGTGGGCGTGGTTTGAATCAATAAACTAACATACAACGAGCTGGTGACACTCGTTAGAGTTCATATTTTCATAGTATAATTAGTCTTATGAAGATGTATGCAAGAAGAGATAGTAAAAGAGAATGGTACATGATCATCAATCAGTTGAAGCTGGTATTTTAATCAGTGCAATGGAGTCTTTTGATTTTGTATTTACTATGCATTTGATGATTGATATTTTAGGTATCACAAATGAATTATCACAATCTATGCAAAGAAAAGACCAAGATATTGAAAATGCAATGAAATTAGTGTAGATATCCAAGCAATTACAAATAATGAGAAATAGTGGATGGGATTCCTCATTACATGAAGTCTCTCTTTTGTAATGTTTTTGAGATTGATATTCCTCATTAAACCTATGTGATTCATCCTTTGCTTTTGATAAGGAAAAACTTATTTAGCATGCAAAGTTATATCCTACAGATGTGCGTAGTTGTAGCTCTTGAACATCAGCTTTCCACTTATATTATCAATGTGCGTAGTAGTGATGATTTCTCATCTTTAAATGATATTGCTGATCTTGCCAAACAGCTTGTCAAGATAAAGAAGGATGGTGTGTATCCTTTAATTTATGTTTATTATTTTAACTAACACGAGTTACAGTACGAGAGAAGATTGTTAAACATCGATCAAGAATGAACGAAATGATAATTGGCCAAATGATTGCTTATACTTTATATTAAGAAAAGTATTTGAATCGATTAAGTTATCATATAATATTATCAAATAATGCAAAATAGATTAAGAAGTTTGTAAATATTTTTTTATTAGATTGATGATAATGTAATATAATTCTTCCTTTTGAGTTATTCATTGTTAAATTCACCTTTTTTTAAATTATTTTTTGCCCACTCTCAAAATAATGGCTGGTTAAGGAAAAGAGGGAAAACAGAAAAAGCGGAAGGAGTGCTTTTTATGAGACTGGAGAGCACGATGAAGGAGATGGGAAAACCTGCACGCCTGCTTCACCTTCGTTTGAATCTCCAACTAGTGCTCATTTGTATTACTATTGGATCAAAGAAGCAGAGTCGAAGAATAAGAGGAAGAAGAAGAAGATGATGAAGATGAAACAGAGGCAGAGGAGTCGAACAAATCGGTATGAACTTAGCATCTCTTCTTCCTTCGGCGAGGAAGGCTTTGGGTTCTTCAGCAGTGAAGAAACAGACACTTTCTTTTCCTCGAGGAGTTTCTTCTCTGACTCCTCAGAATTCTACCGCCGCCCCTCGCCCAAAAGCAGGAAGAGTTCTAAGAAAACAGAGCAAAGCAATTAGAAGAAGGAAGACGAAAATTCCAAAATTTCTAATCGTCGGTGAAGGCATGCTGCGGTAAGGAGAAGTGATCATTTTATAAATGGCTTTCAGCATTTTGTTTCTGTTTCTTACTCTGAGGAAAACGAAGCAGAGAAGACTCGCAGAGAAGGTTTTCCTGTTCTGAAAAGATATAGTGATCCTTTCAGCGATTTCCGGAGCTCAATGGCAGAGATGATAGTTGAAAGACAAATATTTGGAGCTCGAGAGCTCTAGCGTCTTCTCCATTCTTACCTTTCTCTCAACTCTCCTGACATCCACTCCACCATTTTCCGAGCTTTTGCAGATATATCTCAAGTTCTGTTCAGCTACTGATAATTGCGCCAGCTTGTTTGTGGTTCCATGGCTAGTTGAACTTAAAGATAAGTCTTTTCTTCAGCTTCGATCTCTACTGATCTTTTTGGAGTGCAGAAGGAAAACATGGTTGAAGAATGCATGTAGAAAGTTTGAAGCTTGGGGTTTCACTTTTTCAAAATGTTAGTTTTTGAATTTAAAAATGTGATTTTTATGCTGTGGAAGTGAACAGAAGGATTAGTTTTTAAGCTGTTTGTCTTCTTCTAGGCCAGGCACTTCTGATGAAGAAATGTATCTAGTTTTGTTCCATTCTAATTTTAAGAACACGACCAGCCAAGATATATATATATATATATAGAGAGAGAGAGAGAGAGAGAGAGAGAGATAGAGAGAGAGAGAGAGAGAGAGAGAGAGAGACGAACCATCTCTTTCTCTCTCTGACACTCTCCTTCGACGTCAAGCTATAGCTCCTTAGCTAAGCTAGATTCTCCTTCTACACGACACTCTGTGGATTTGTTTTGATAATATATATCAGTTTGTTTATAAAAAATATATTAAAATTAATAGCATAATGTTGTTTATATTCATACCAGTCTTGATAGACATGACTAAAATCTTACTTTATACTCACATATATTCATATTTAAAAAAGAAGTCATATATAATTAAAAATTTTATATTTATTGAAAATTTAAATTTGAAAGAAAATAAAAATAAAAAATTTATATTTTATGGAAGAACTATTAAATCTGAAGATTTTATCCCTTTGATCTTTGAATTATATTATAGGATTTCTATTTATTCAATTTTATACTTTGAAAAAGACTTTGAGTTAATGGCATTATATTTGACCTAAGGAAAAATAATAATAAATTTATTAAATTCTTTAAAAATTTTAATAACAATAATTAATGACAATTAATATGAATTTATTTTAAATATGAAGTTATTTAGGTAGTATTAGCATTAATTTATACTTTTTTAGATAATTGATATGTAAATTATATCATGTTTTATTACATTATTATTATTATTATTATTATTATTTTAAATATTTGAGTCAATTTAATGATAAACTCATATACATAATATATGTGTAAAGTTTGAATTTTAAACCTCTTGATCGACAGCAAAATTTTGAACCGTTAGATTAAGATGGTTTGTTGTTATGTTATTATTGATTTGATGTTATTTAAGATCATTAAATTATAAATGATTGTTCATATTTAAATAGATCTTAGGGTTTTATATTAAATTAAAGTAATTTGACCAATATAATAATTGTGTAAAATAAGGATATTAATGTCACATAATTGTGTCAAAGATAATCTATGCTATGATGTTCGAAGGATTTTGAATGTTATATTGAAATATTAAGGCTATTACTATCATATAAATAAATGTTAAAGCTTAAGGGTCTATTTAGGAGAGTTGTAGTGTAGCTGGTGCAAAAGAAACTATTGTTTAAGAAGCTATGGTAGGTATTACCATTTTTTTATTTAAAAAAATCAAATCGTAATTTTGTGACAGTCATCATACTCTATTATGTGAGAGTCCAAAATTCAGTTTTTAACTACAATGCTTCAAAATACATCCAAAGCTCAGTTTCCCAAACTACAACTCGAAGCGATCTGAAAATGCGATACGGAATCACGGGATCGATCCGGACCATCCGATCTTCGATCAGAACGTCCAGGATCATCCTGTGTAATCGCACAGGCTGATGCGGCACCACGTGAGCTCCATGGACCAACCCACGTGTGCCATGCGGTGGGACGTGCCACGCGCCACGCAAGCATGTGCCACGTGGCACGTGGATCCCGTGCGGGCCCCTTCACTTAAAACCATTAAAAATTATTATTTAATGGTTTAAAATAATTAAAAAAATTAATAGAAGCTTCAAAAATTCATAAAAAATAAATATAAACTAGAGAAATAAAACGAGAACTCTATGGATTCATCTTGATGAAAGGAATTCATAGAAATTAAAATCTCCAATTTTTATTGGATATTTTGTTTTCTTAATTTGGGTTTAATTGAAAAATATAAAATCATAATTACTCTCAAATTAATAATCCAATTAATTTGAAACTTTGAGAAAATGAAATAAAGCATAAAACACACCTTAGATAAATTTTTGGGGATTTATTTCTTTGAATCAAAGGAAATTAAAATTTCATGCTTAACCTTTAAATTAATCAAATTAATTAATCCTTAATGAAATAATTAGAGAATTTTAATCTAATAACCTTAAATCACCCTATTGAACTTCAGTGAATATTAAGACATCTCTTAAACTCAATTAAACTTTAAAATCCTTAAATTGATCAAATTAAGCAATTAAATGAATTAAATAATTCAATTAAATAACCTTAACTTAATTAAATCATAGTAAATCAACCAGTTAGCCAAAAATTATGAATAAACCCTCATTGGAAATGTATTTCAGTGTTATAAAAATAAAATCATTAACTAAATCTCATTAAATTAGGTCTAATTTAGGTTTTAATAAAATAATTAAAATCCTAATTACTCCCTAATTACAAATCTAATCAAGATGAAACTTTGAACACTTAAAATTGGCATGTAACCTCACTTACCAGAAAATTTTCAGTCCTAATTGATTTATGGATTAGAAGTTGTTAATTTTCTAAATCCTTAGGTCAATGTTAATCAAATATCAGGATAAGGAAATTAATTAATCTATTAAATTAAATGATAATTCAAATCAATTTCAATTAGATATAAAAAAAATTATTAAGGAACTTCTAAATATCCTAAGTCAATTAAAGTGATCAAATTCAATCTTAGGTTAATAAAATAAAACCTTAGGTTAACAAAATTATTAATTAACTTAAACCTTAAACTTTGAATCAATAAAATTTAATGAAACCACTCATCTCTAATGAATTTAAGAATGAATCTAAAACTTAGGTTAGGTAAATCAGATCAAATAATTAACTCAAGTGCTTTGGTTAAACCTAATCCATGAACAAACCTAAGGTACTAATTCATTTTAATGAACTTAAACCTTAAACTTACAAATCCATGATTTAATAACTTAAGTTAAATTGAATGAAATCAAACTTTAATCTAAACCCTTTAAAATGAACCAAATCAAATGAAACCCACATAGCTTAATTCAAAATGAAACAAAATCAAACAAATTAAATCAAACAAAGTAATTCGAACAAATGAAATAATTCAAATCAAATCTAAAAATAAAAGAAACATAAAACCAATCCAAACATAAACAACATCAAAAGGATTAATTAAGATACTTAAGGATCTTAGTAGAAATTTCATTAGGATTTAGGATGTGGAATAAAGTTAGTTTCACCTAAAAATAAAATTCACTCTATTTCTCATTCTTGAAAACCTATATAACTTTAAAAATAAATAAAATAAAATAAAAATGGAAATTAAATCATTAAGTTATTTGAATTGAAACCACCCAAAGGCAAAAAAAATTAAACAAAATCAAACTTTAAATTTAAACTTGAACTTAAAGGCTTAGCAAAGAATTACCACACAAACCTCTCTTTTGCACACACTAGATCATTTAGGTCACGGACTCTAGATCTAAGTTAGATCATTATGTGTTTTTCTTTAATGTTCTGTGTTGTGCTTCACATATTTGTATGATGTATTGCTTTATATTGGATTCATAGGCTTTCTTGCTCATTAGACTGGATGTTAAGGCATTTTTCTTAGATTTAACACTATTTTTTGCTGGGGACTGTGTTAAAGGGATTGCTATAATAAATAAATCATAAAATTACTATTTGCTTGCACATGCTGAAAATCTCTTAACATAGTCCATAGAATAGGTGGGCTTGGCAAGCAACTATTGCTAAGCCCGTATGTTTGTGAAATATAAACTGCTTTGTGTGTTGTGTGTATTTTCTAACATATGTTTTGCTGGGCTTAGGATTTCTTTTTGTCATTTACATGTAAATTTAAGCTTAGAACTAGGTTAGAATCTATTGGGTCTTAGATTAGAAGGAGCTGACCCAACCAGGAGATGGTGTGGTGGTCCCCTATGGAGCCCAATGAATGTCCTTGAAGAAGGAGACTTTCTTGGAAAGAAGACCCATAGATCTAAACTTGTGGTTCTAGGCTAGGTTGCATAAGGGCGGAACTTGGCTGCCCATTTTTATTTCTGCTGGGTGTACATCAGTATCCGACCGCATTGTCCTATTTTATATAATCTAATTTTGTTTGATTTATTTTGGGTGCGCAATAGAAACAATATATTTTTTTAGGTTTCTTTCTATGATATGTTTATGTTGTGATAAATGCTTGAATGTAGGCTCATAGGATAAACTAAAATTTCTATCCAAGTAAATCAATTAGAACTTAAAAATAAATATAACTCATAATCTTCTTATAAAAGCCTAGGCAATGAATTAAGATAAATTATGTAACAACCCCTTAGCTAGATATTTTAACATCATGCATAAATCATATTATTTCACTCTTTATTAAGGAAGGGCTTCCATCTTTGCTAGAGAATTTGAGCTTGACCTTTGAGAGCCAATGATGGAAGTACACCTTCTTCTATTCTAATTTGGTCCATAATCTTTTCTAATTGCATGCATTAGGCATAAATTGTATTCTATGACCTAAATAAATTTTGAGTCAAAATTAAAAAAAAATCAAAAATATGTATTAGTTAGATGCATCATCATGCCCTACATAATCTTAGGGATTAGGACGTGAGTCTAGGTTCATAGATTTCTTTCCTAAGAATACAATAACTCAGCCATCTTGCATTCATATGACTTATCCTCATGGTTTTAAAATACGCATAGGTGGTGTTAGCTAGCAGCCTTCTCTGGGCAGGTTGTAAGTCCAGAAGAGTCTGAGATAGGCTAGTTACCTCATGTGAAGAGAATGACCAATGATTCTCAAGGATAGAACTAGGTCAAGCTTCTGACATGTGTTATAAGCACTTGTAGACTAGGTTCTGAAGCATCCTTTTAGGAATAAGTCTTCAATCCTATGCATTTATATAGTCTTGTGCTGCTAGAATCTAAGCCCTAGATTTCTAAGAAAATGACAACTCAAAATCTAAAATTAAATCCCAAATTTGAAGCCTATCTGGGTGTCTCAATATCAATAGACATTTCCTACTCTTTTCATTTGACTCTTTAAAATAACTCTCTCCAATTTGGACCTCTCCTAATTAAATTTCCAAAAATCAATCATTTAAAAGCTACTTTTGTAGTCTTTAGAAATAACCACTTATTTCTTTAATCGAGAGTATTCTTAGGAAGAGACCCTTCATAATATGTAATTAACTATGAGGCTTGCATTTATAGGAAACCATGATCACGTGATAAAATAAACCTGTTCTCCTTTTCATGTAGTTCAAGGAAAATACTCGGTACATGAAAGACCCATTAGTCTTAGGAGTCTTTTATTGAAATGATCAATTCATTACAAGAGAGCATGTTTATCTTGAGATCATATGTTTATTCCTTAATGTCAAAATTGTCCATCTAAATAAAATATTCCTAAACTCTATATGGTGTCATTTCTTTCCTCTATTCTAGAGAAAACACCAACATACTTTCTGGAGACTCCGCCGGGGAATAGTTTCTCTCGCCATCTTTAAATATAGATGGTTATTTTTATATATCATCAGTGTACTAGTGTAAATCATCGGTCATGATTGCCTTTCTTTCCATTGGATACTTTTCCATTTCATTCTTGGTTGAATTTATCCAACATCTAGAAATAAAATCTGGAAGGAAATAAAATAAGAGAGAGAGAGAGAGAGAGAGAGAGAGAGACAAAATCTTGGCCATATTATTGGCTAAAATATTCCTGATAGGTCAAAAACTTGTTTTTGACCATATTCTGGTTATTTTACATTTTTAACAAAATTAATTTTGTTACTAAAAGTAGGAAAATGGTTGGCCAGTTGATCTTTGCTGCCACTTCTAGCATTAGCTTTTTTGTTGACAGTAGTTGCTTACCTGATGGCTCCATCATCAAATTTGGGGTTGGATTTAAAAACCTCAACAATACTTCCAACGGAGTAACTCTTGCTCCTATTACCGAGGCAAATCTGAAAAATAAGCAACATATTATGGAGTTTTCTAGTGTTTTTTTTCCGGATACTGTTGGGGATAGGATGCTTACTAGACTATTGAAAGGGTCCAGGTACTACAAAAGAAATCAAAGCGCCCACTTCAGAGGCATTTCCTGCTCTAGTTCCCTTTAGCACCTTTGAAGTAGGTTCCACCTCTAAAACATATGAAATGACTAAAAGTAAGAAGAAAATAGAGGGAGGAGACTCAAGAGGATAACTCTTAGGGTGGGGAAGTAGAGAGATATCCTAGACATGAAGCTAGCTATGAAGATGGATAGATATACCCTTCCTAACACTTACACTTTTAGAAGCAAATTCTACCCTTTGTTTGTTTCCCTAGAAAAGGAGGACGTGATGAGGATTGCTAGTTTACCACCTCATCCTTTCATCCAACTTAAAAAGAAAATCTTTAAGCAAGTAAATAGGGAATCCACCTTACACAAGATTCCTAGATCTTCTTCCTACACTAAAGAAGATCTATTGAGAGCTATGAAGCATCAAGCTTCTTAAAATCTATCTAGAGAACTATAAGGAAGACCTCCCACCTTCCATCATCAAAGGGAAGGGAGGGCGGTCATGTCTGATAGGAGGAAACCTTCCTGCCTTGTGCCTATAGTATCTAGGCAATATCCTCATCTCACTCACTTACATGCATAGAGATCAATCTACTAGCTTTGAAAATGATAGGACTTTTCCTAAGAAAAAGAATAAAAGGGTTTATATTAAAAAAGGTCCTTCTACTTCTGAGCATAGGATTCCTTCACCACCCTTACCTTCTTCACCTTTAAAGAGATCTTTTGTTACACCCAATTCAAATGTGCCTCTATTTTCATCACTAGGGCCTCAGGCTATGGTACATTCATTAGATATTCTCAGTAAGGGAATGGATTCTTCTCATCCATCTCCTTATGTCAGGGAAATTATTGATGATAGTCACTTAGGCCTGGGAGCCTTCCTCGAGAGTATCCCTACATCTCAAGGGAATGTGAATGAATCATCTGAAGTATAGCCAATGAAAATTGGTGAATCAATGGTTGTCATCTTAGATAGTAATGGTGTTTCACTCTCTTTATCTAAAGAAGAGATGGAAAACATTATTAAAGAATATGAAAAAAAAATTAAAAATAAGTTCTGAATATTTTGATCATGAGCAAGATGACATGTTGGAAGATGATTTAGGGTTGCTAGTAGCACATATCTACATAGTTGACACCATATCATCTAAGAAAGAGGGAAGAGACATAAGAAAACCCCGCTTGCTTTAACCCAACAACTTATCCTTGACTTCAAAAGAAGGATGCATAAATTGATTCTTTGAGTAAGGAGATGGAAGAGATGATTGCTACCATGCAATCACTCAAAGTATGATTCCATCCTCTTCGACCCCATCGAAGCATTGATTCATTACGTCCTACCGATGATTTGAGGTCTGGTTTGGAAGAGTACCGACAGAAGTTAAAACCTACAATTGTAGAACCTTCCAACACTGAACTAAAGACTTTGGTAGAACAATAGGTGAAAGAAGAATTTGCAAGGACTCGGGGCACAATCTTGACTCCAAAGGGTAGACCATACCCTGGGGAATTTTATTCCATTCCTTATCCTAAAGGGTTTGTGTCCCCATCTTTCAAAGTATTTGACGGGACTGGAAATCTCAAGTAGCATTTGGCTCATTTCCTGGCAAGCTGTTGTAATGTCAAAGGGAGCGATGCTCTTCTATTTCGATAGTTTATTAGCAGCTTGAGCGGTTGCTTTCGATTGGTATGTTGATTTATCAAATAATTTGGTGCACACTTTCACTAAATTAGAAGAAATATTTGTGAAGAGATTCATGATTTTCACATCATGTTACCGTAAGAGACCTAGTGGTAGCATATTAGAAGCCTAAAGAGTCTATGGTAGATTATATCCTTAGATGAAGAATCGCCTTAAAATGCAGCCTCGCATACAAGAGCAACATGTAGAGATCCTCCTTAGAATATTCATGGTCCTATTGCCTTCTCTCAAAGGCTTTACTATTAAAACCTTCAAAAAACTTCTGAATAAAGCTTTTAGTTTACAAGAAGAAGCTCCTATGATGTTTTTCTTAAAATACCAATCTGAGTCATCTAAGCCTAGAAGCCTTTAGAAAAAGAGCGGCAATATCTCTATAATGAATAGAGGAAAGCTCCTATGCAAGCACAACTAGAGTAAGCTTCATCTTATGAACCACCAAAGTAGCAAAAGTCATCATTCCTTAGGAATTTTTCAACTAGATCTTTCTCAAAAATGATGAACTGACTTATTCTTTTAAGAAAGAGTGAGAAAAAATTTTCAAAAATATGAAGAAAAGCCGATTTCAAACTCCTTGACCCAAGAAGGCCAGAAGAGGTAGGAAAAGTAAATGATCTCAATTATTTACCATATCATCAGATGTTAGGGCATACCATTGAGGATTGCTTTTTATTCAAGAACTCGCTTGAAAGAAATTTTAAGATGGGATTGGTGACTATTCCAAAGGAGTACCTTATGGACCCTAGACAAGGGTCTAATGTTATTATAGGTAGTTCTTCTTCCAGTTCTTTATTTCAAAATGAATGGGATATAGCTTTATCCCATTCTATAAAGAAATATATGATAAAAAATTTAAAACTTGTCATGCAAGATCAGAGTCAGACCCGAGAGGTGATCACCTAGGTTGATCCACTAGAGTCTAGTATGAATTCCACCTCAACCCAAAAGATTTTCAACTACACAAGATCAAAAAGTGTGGTGAGGGAGGGACATCTGTATCTAATGATGGAACTCAGATAATAAAGATGGAAAGGTGGTACCATATAAGCCTTTATCTTCATGTACTTATTTCAAAAGAATGAATAAAAAGTCTATCTCGATGACATTTCTTATGTTCATGCTATTCGATGAAAATGAGAATGAAAATTTGAAAAATTAAATATAAAAAAAAGAAGAATCTCATGATGTCTTACATGACTCAAGGTTAGAAACTTACATGGAAGATTTGCATGGTGACCCACTTATCATAGATATAGAAGTGTTAGACTTTGATCATTCATCAGAAAAAGATAGTCAAAATGAAGGAACAAGTTGATTCAAACTTTGGAGATATTACTGAAGTAAATCTACATAGTGGAATAGTCTTACAGTCTTGTTTACCTCCCACTCCTCAAGAAAAAGGGAAGCAAATCATGGATGAAAACTCAAGTTCAGATTCCTTACTTAAAGAAATACTAGCAAAAATAAAAGTTCCCAAAGTAGATTATAATGTTCTAGCCCATCTTATGAAGCTCCCTACTAGATTAAGCATTTATGACGCTCTCATTCTTTTAAAAGAAATGAGAGAGTCACTATGGTATTTTTTTTTTTGAAGATATGAGACACCACACAGATCTTAGGAGGTACTTATTGAAGTATTGGGTACGTCATTAAGAAATGATATACTATCTTGAAAGATAGAAATCGACTCTATAATGGACCTAATTACCTAAACAATAAAGCATGATGGGTCTTGAATATACCAGGATCTTTCCACTTCTTTATATGAAAAGTAAAGTAGGGTTTATTTTAAGGGTTTGTTAAGTTCCTATGGAGGCAAGCCCTCATAATTAATTACATTCTAAGTAATGAGAATTCCTTAAAAATACTCTCGATTAAAGTAGACAATTAGGGTCTCTGAAGATTTCAAGGTTAAGACTATCAAAGGATTGGTATTTTAGAAAATCAAATGGGATAGATCAAGGAGGAGACATATTTTGAATCAAAGGGAGAAAGTATGAAATGCTCATGATAGGAAGTCTAGTGAGCATTCCAATCTATCATATAATTGATCTTTATATTTTGAAATTAAAGATAATTCATTGAGTTGATATTTCATTAGATTTCTAAGAATTATAATCCCGCAACATAAGAATATGGAAATGCCTAAGAGGTGAGGATTTATGCTTGTAGCCCGAAAAAAGAAATAACAATCTCAGATCCTAAATCTAGGGAGCTTTGGTGAGGGCTAAAATATGACCTAAATCTAAAGAGAAAATGGGTATATAGTTTACCTCCACAAGAGAGAATAAACCACCCGACTGCTGGACTTATTATCGCCTGGAGTGGCAACTAGCTAACTCCTTATACGCTTTAAATTCATGTAGGTAAGTCTTATGCTTTGTATGCTGGCTCTACTGTTGTTTATTTAGAAATGAGACTAATTCCTAGTTTTGGTTAGTTTTATTAGTTATTTATTTATTGTTATTATTTAGTTATAAGTTTAGTTATTTATTAGTTAATTTTACTTATTATTAGTTTTAGTGATAGAAAAGTTCCACTTAAACTTAAGGGAAAATTTTATAAGATGGTGGTAAGACCTGCAATGACTTATGGTGTAGAATGTTGGCCAATAAAAGAGAAGCATAAGACTAAGTTAAGTGTTACAGAGATGAGGATGCTTAGTGGATGAGTGGCTTTACTCTTAGAGATAGAATGCAAAATGAGTATGTTCGGGAAAAACTTGGAGTAGCTCGGGTAGATAAGATTAGGGAGTCCTTAGATGGTTTGGCCACATAAAGCGCCTACCGTCCATGCCAGGAGAGTAGATGCATTAAATTTGCCTTATATTAAGAAAGGTAGAGGTAGACCTAAAAGACTTGGTTAAGTTGTATAAAAATGATCTTAGTATACTTGAATTAAATGAGAATTTGACACATAATAGGACACAATGGAGACGAAGGATTCATGAATTCCACCTAGTGGGATTAAGGCTTATTGTTGTTGTTGTTGTTGTTATTAGTTTTAGTTTAGTTTTTAGTATTTTTATTTAGTTATTATTATTAGTTTTATTATTTTTTATTATTATTATTATTATTTATTAATTTATTATTATTTTATTAGTTATTAGTTAGTTATTATTAGTTATTTTATTAGTTATTAGTTTAGTTATTATTTAGTTATTATTTA
Source organism: Cymbidium sinense (assembly GCA_021442155.1). Classification (NCBI taxonomy): domain Eukaryota; kingdom Viridiplantae; phylum Streptophyta; class Magnoliopsida; order Asparagales; family Orchidaceae; genus Cymbidium; species Cymbidium sinense. Next base: position 62,912 of record JAKCPB010001104.1, read on the forward strand.
GTTATTTATTAGTTAGTTTACTTTATTAGTTAGTTATTAGGTAATTATTAATTTAATTATTTATTATTAGTTTTATTAATTTTATTAATTATTTATTATTCAATTAGTTTATTTATTATTTATTTAGTTGTTAGTTTTAGTTATTATTATTATTAGTTTATTAATTTTATTAGTTTATTATTTTTATTAGTTTATTATTAGTTTTCAACGTAGTTAGGTTTTAGGTTTTAGTTTTTTAGTTAGTTATATTAGTTTAGTTATTATTGGTAGTTAGGTTTAGGGTAGGAGGTTAGTTTAGGGTTTATGGTGGGTTTAGTCTTTGAGGTTTTGGGTTTAGGGTTTAAGATTAGGTTTTAGGTTTAGGATTTAGGCTTTGTGTATGAGTATGGTTTTAGGGTTTTACTAGGGTTTAGGGTTTGTGGTTAGGGTAGTTTAGAGGTTTAGTATTAGATTTAGATTTATTTAGGATTTAGTGTTTAAGGTAGGGTAGGGTTTATAGTAAGATTTAGGATTATGGTTGAGAGTTTTAGGATAGGGTATTTAATTTTTAATTTTTTTTTTTTTTTAAATAAGCAAAGTAGGTTTAAGTTTATTTAGTTTATTTTATTTATTTTAGTTTATTTTTTATTTTTTATTTATGTTGTTTTTTATTTAATTTAGTTTTTTTTTAGGTTTATTTATTTTAGTATTTCATTTTGTTTATTTTGGTTTAGGTTTAGGTTTATTTTGAATTTAGTTTTAATTTTTATTTTATTTTTTAGAATTAGATTTTAATTTTTATTTTTAGGTTTAGGCTTCTTAGGTTTTATTTTATTTTTTTTAGGTTTTGGTTTAGATTTTTTATTTTAGATTTATTTTTAGGTTTTATTTTTTAGTTTAAGTTTAGGATTATTTTATTTTATTTAGTTTAAGTTTAGGTTTAAGTTCCATTTTATTTTAGTTTATGTTTTGGTTTTATTTATTTTAGTTTAGGTTTAGGTTTATTTAATTTTTATTTTATGTTTAGGTATTTTTTTAGTTTAGATTTAGGTATTATTATTAATTTATTTTAAAGTTTTTTGTTTATTTTTTTAGGTTTAGGTTTTCTTCTAATTTTATTATATTTTATTTTAGTTTATTTTATTTTATTTTAAGTTTAGTTTTATTTTATTTAGGTTTTTATTTTAGGTTTATTTTATTTTTAGTTTAGTTTAGGTTTTATATATTTTATTTTAGTTTAGTTTTTTTATTTATTTTAGTTTAAGTTTAGTTTAGGTTTATATTTTATCTTATTTTTTATTTTATTTAGATTTAGATTTATTTATTTATTTTATTATTTTGTTTTATTTTGTTTAGGTTTAGGTTATGGTTTAGGGTGGTTTAGATTTATTTTATTTTGTTTATTTTAATTATTTTAGAGTTATGAGTACTTGGGGTTTAGGGTTTAAGATTTAGGATGATTTGGATTTAGGGTTTAGGGTTTTAGGGTTTAGGATTTAGGGTTTAAGCTTAGGGTTAATTTTTTATTTAATTTTAAATTTTAATTTTGTTTTAAATTAAGTAAAGTATGTTTAGTTTATTTTATTTACTTTATTTTTTTATTTATTTTAGTTTATTTTATTTTTATTTTTTTATTTATTTTTTTATTTAGTTTAATTTATTTATTTTATTTTAGGTTTTTTTATTTTAGTTTATTTTATGTTTAAGTTTAGGTTTATTTTTAGTTTAGTTTTATTTTATTTTATTTTTAAGTTTATGTTTTATTTTTTATTTTTTAGTATTAAGTTTAGGTTTTTTATTTTATTTTTTAGTTCAAGTTTTAGGTTTTCTTTTAGGTTTATTTTAGGTTTTATTTTTAGTTTAGGTTTAGATTTATTTTTAGTTTAGTTTATTTTATTTAGTTTAGGTTTAGATTTTTTTTGGGTTTTGGTTTAAGTTTTATTTATTTTACAAATGTGAGTTCATCATTGTGTTAGTATGATTCTTGAGAGTTTTACCTACCACTATAAGATGTTTGTTGATCTACACTGCCACTAGCATAAGATCTTTCAAGTAAGAGATCTTGTCAAGATCAGTCTACACAAAAGAACAATTCCAAGATCAAACCTCTCAAACTACCCCTTCCCATTTGCAACACACACACACACAAACACACAAAATGATAATACCTAAATTAACTCACTCCCTCAAAAGTTACACATTTCATCAACATTCAACATAACAAATTTCTACCGCCATCCCACCATGCAAATTGATGAACTTGAACTACTTACTCTTTTACATAACTTTATGTTTTAGAATTGTGTTTTCCCATACTAACACAACTATATATATTATTCAAAAATTATGCATTAGTTTGAACTCCAGAAGGAAATAATTATCATACTTATATATGAATTTAGAAGAAAACAAACCTAATATGATTTGATGTATAAATTTGGGAAAAGTTTTGATAAAATGAATTCTTCGCTTCAAGATCGTAATACACCAAAAGCAAGGGATGTGCACCAATGCTATGGCTAAATACCTGCAATTAAGATTTACCGTTAGTTTTATTTGAGAAGTAGGTGGAGCAGGTATGGTCGAGGTTATATGAAGCTCACCATAGAGGTGCCCAAGGCATTGAAAGCTCCATGAAGGGGGTAAGGCCACCAACGAGAACAAGTTAAAACAATAATGAAGAATCTAAGAGAAATCCAATATCATAAGAACAAATCATCATCATTAGCTTTATCCTAACTATTCAATATTGATTTTATGAATCCTTATTTTCATTCATTATGTTGAATTTTGAGTTTGAAAAAGGGTGACCTCCTTGGAGTTTGTTTGGCTAAGATGAACTCATTTTAAAGTATTTTCACTCAAAATAATGCATATCAATAGAGATAAGCCAATCAATATGTCTAGACACCATTTAAATAGATGTATATCCAGCCACAAGATAGATGGAAAAGATGCTAATGGAACTGAGATATACTTCTTAAGGTATAAAACCTAATTTTGTAAATCATTTTGAATAACTTCTACCTATGTTATCTTAGGTCTTATCTTTTCCTTCCAAATATTGATAATAGTTTAATCTAATGAATTCATTCATTTGTTGTACATATCTAAATCATTAAGTCTATTTTAATTACTTATATTTAATTGATGTCAATATAATTGTTCTTCTAATATAACCATCCCTATGTAATATGAAATGTTTTCAACTATCAAGCATTGACCACTTGTATCGGATCATGAATGCATTGGAAGTAGAGTTTGCATTTTAACTAGAAAGAAAGTAGAGATAAAAAAAACATGTTTATTCACTATGTACATAGATTACATGAAACAATAAGTACTCATCATGTAAGACCACTGAATGCAAAACCCAATCGGAAAGTCAAATATAAACAGTTCAAAGAACAAAATATGCCATTTGAACTAAGAAAAGTAAACGAAATTACTTCAAGCTGAAAAGAATATGTGGACATAACAATAACACATTGCAAAAAATACTTATCGACATTCACGGTATCAATGAGAAGGAACACAGCATTCAGAGAGTGCAAACAGATCATTATCTGTCATCAAAACCAGGTAAGATAAACAGCAGAAATCATAAGCATTAAACATAGATATAATGTCAATGAGGGCTTCTATATCCATATCCTCATTGATAATTCCATAGAAGTATTGTTGTCTTAACATCCTAAAACAACGTAGTTCTCTTGGCATAAGCCAAGTAAAATGAAATTTTAGAGCTCCAATGTTATAATAAACTTCAATTCTACCATTATTTCATGTACAATTCCCATAATATCATTATTTCAACTCACCTCAAAGGGAATCAATTACATACATTTTTCCATGGTGTTTATAAGAGCATAAGTTCTTCAATCATAGAACCCTCTTTGTATGATACGGGAAATCCAACGTGTAAGCAATTTTACAATAAATAATTCCCTATTACTTTAAATTACTATCTCTAGAGGTCAATGCAACAATGGACAGTGAAAAAAATTTGAGTTAGAATACCTGGTCTTGAATATATCCAGCAACCATGAGCACATATTACAGTACCAATCTGTAAGCCTAAGTGAAATAAACTAAACAAACAATATCCAAATTTCTTGGAGCCTTTCTATGAATTTACAAAGCTAGAGAGGGATAGAATTTCGTAATGTTTTTAAAATGTTCTAAACCATCTTTTTCAAAATTATAACTTAGAATAATGGCAATAAAATTTCAGGAAAGCGGAGAAAGGACAATACCACAAAATAGATGATGACTAGTGTAAACGTCCTCCTACAACATCATTTATGGACAAGAAGAATAAGCTTAGATAATCAAAGAAAGATATGCATAAAGATCGTAATATCTATGAGTGAAGTTAACAAAAAAAATATTTCTACTCTTTCAGTATTATCAAGAGCACTTACTCCTAAATGATTTTCTGTCAAGAACTTCTACAAAGAATGCACCGTCAAAATAGAATAGAATCAGAAAAATCATAGATTATCACTAAAAATGCAAAATCAAAAGCAAATCATAAGCATTTCAAATCTAATCAACAACATCCTAAGTAGAGCATAATGATCCTTTCACTTGAGAATCCCTTCTATTTAATCTAAAAGTGATCAGAGCACCAAGCACCTCAAACCAATCATGTTATATATATATATATATATATATATATATATATCCAACCTTTCACATTAAAAATAATCTTCATGGTACTAACTTTGTTAATGCTCAAGAAATAAAGGGTAGTGCACTCCAAGAAAAAGAGTCTTTTCAGGATTTAAATACTTGGATTGATTACGGATCACTGTAAATGATATCATTCAATCTCTATCATCTAAGATTCTGAATTCATTAGTATTACTATTTTTTAATAACTGTTTTATCTCAATATTTTCTATGTAAATAGCATTGAATCTATTCTTCCTTCGTTTATACCGACTCCTATTAAAACTTTGGAGAGTACAAAATCAATTATCAAAACCTACCTCATTTATTTCCAAGATTGCACTCTGATCATATCCGTCGATCTCGTATATTCACGATCGGATGCATTGGATCCCATGCAACTTTTTTTTTTTTTGGGAAATTTGAGGGCTTAGCCTAATATCATTCCAAAAAAGTGATACACATAATGAGCTTAAAGGGGAGTAAAGCTCAAGGGTAAAAATTGAAAACAAATATAAAAAGGCCTATTAAAAGAAAAGTCATTGGACTCAGAGACAAAGCTAGAAAACCAAAGAATCAAAACAATCTAACGGGCTTCCAACGCCGACAATGCCTTCCAGTGGAAAAGGACTGAGAAATTGAGAATATTAAGTCACCAAAGAACCGTGAAGCAACAAAACCACCCGGGAAGAATTTAGAACAACCTGATATACAAAAGAAAAGAAACTCCTTCAGAATCCTCCCAAGCCACCCTCCAAGGGAATAAATTAGTATAGGGTCAAAAAACCACCACAATTCTAGGTTTCACCATATGTCAACCAGGGAGGGCTCAAAGCTTCTACAGCAATGGAGATAGTGATATTCCTTCGACAACAGAGTCTCATCATAGTCCAGATAAAGCTCGATAGAAAACTAAAAATAGTTACGATTCCATCATCCAAAAATAGAAGCAGAAAACCTCCCAGGGAGAATAAGGGAGTAGCAGACTAACCGAAGTCGAGAGTCTTTAAGGATGAGAGTGGAAGAGAACTCAAAAATAATCTCAGAACCATCAAACCCAAAGGAGGAAAAACTCCACAAAAAATAGGAACCAATACCATTTGAAAACAGAAAACAAACTAAACCGAGGAGAACCGAAATGGAACAAAGAAAAACTACTGCCCAAGAGAATAGTTTTACCATAATTTATCCATTTGTTTATAGAATTCAGATCTGCTTTTCTTTGAGGACCCACCTACTAAGTTTAGCAGTAACTCTGAATTTGATGTTAATAGAGATAGATTCAGCAAAACATGATAGTTTAGTAAAAGTTCTTTTGTTCCTCTCACACCAAATGGTATAAACAGTCACCGCAACAATTAGTAAGTAGAGTCTCTTCATAGCAGAGTGGTCTAGGAGGGAGGAGGCCGAAAGAACAGTTTGAAGAGTGGGTTGAAGAAGAAAGAAATTACCATTAGGAAGGGCCTCTTATAATATTATGGGAGAAGGAAAACCAAAAAAAGGTGATTATGAGATTCTTTTGAGAGGCAAAAGGTCAAGGTTAGAACCAAGACCTCTACGACTAAGCATACCCGACATTTTAAGTCCCCCCAGCTTTGCCATCCAACAGAAAATCGCGTAATTAATAGTAGATCCTTTAAACCAAATTTTCTTAAAACCTTCCACAGAGGGGATCTGGTCGAAGAGGGAGGTAAGGATACACTTGCTATTTATCAAGTTGTGCCCTTTCCAGAGAATTGTGTCAATGCTAGAATGAATTTCTTTCTTTATGGAAAGGAAACAGGCTGGGAAACGGGTGGAGAAAGCAGCAGGGAGGTTCTAACTACCATTTCTTATAATGGTATTGAGTGTAGAGGTTTTAGGCAGATTAATCAAGGGCATACAATCAGCACCACACATATCCACCAATGAATAACCCTTACACCAAGGTTCATATTATAAGGAGAAAAGAGAACCGTCTCCAACAGAGTATTCCATTCCCTTTAATTCTAGAGGCACAAATTTGTAACTCTCTCCATAAGGGAGATGATTTAGGTGCTTTTTGCCAAATAGAGCCATATTTCTTCCCATTCCAATATGCTAGGGAAGAGGTGTGATTAAGCACTTTTCATAGGATTTTGGTCTTACAGATAATATTTAGAGTGCTCATAGAAGTCAAACCTGTACCCACTTTGTCCCTTAGCAAAGTCATTTTATTCCAGGATATAGGATGCATTTTGCCAAAAACATCACCATGGTTGAAGAAGTTGGCGGTTAAAGATTTGATCTTTTTGATAATACTTTTAGGGAGAATCATGGCTCTGAGCCAATAATTTAAATAGCTATTTATAGAAGATTGGTCGTGTTAATCGTAGAGAAAGAACTCATCGATAAAACCACTTCAATCATAGAGAAACCGCAGCCGGGGCAAAGAGGGAGTCCGTTCAAGCGTACCTTCAACGACCACCGCAGTGCGAAAAAGACACCGGAGCTCTTCGGGGAAAGAAGCGGGAGCCCTAGCAGACATTCACCAATTTTCCATGACATGGGTTTTCGTCGCAATAATTTTTCAAGAATTTCTCTCTTCTATCACCTATCAAAGATTCCTCGCTGCGGCAGCAGCCTCTATCCAAACAAAAAGCCAGCCCAATAACTACCGAAATCCATTTCACAACCCATAGAATGCTTTTCGGATTGCTTTATTTATTCAATATTTATTTGTTTATAAGAGTGTTCTGTATGTAATCGTTATCCATCATACATCACCCATTTTTTTAAGAATGGATAACACCTCATCCATCTTGTGGGTGAGGATGTCATTATGACTAATCCCACTGGAACCTAGCTCCACATTCATCACTCACATGTGTCAGGTCCCCACTTACTTTCCCCACCTTAGGTATGGGCGCCTCCACCCTGGAGAGGATTTGAACTCAGTCCGGGAGGTTTTCGGCCATGCTCGCCCATCATCAACTGAGCTAAGAGATGGATTACATCACCCATTTTAATTGTTGATTTTCAGATAAATAGGGATTGGTGGAATATGAGGGAGTGTTATGAGTGTAATTTAATAATTTGAATGTGAGGGCTGAGTGGTGAGCTGAGGTCAGATTGAAGATCTTGGAATTATGTGGCAGAACTTCGTATAATATACTAGTTTCTTTTATTTAATGGAGATGCTTGTATATATTATAATGCATTTCATGAATATCTTATTAGTTTAAAATTTTATATAAATATTATATATATTTATGTCCCATTTTTATCGTTGTATTTAAAATTTTATATAAATATTTAGTTTTAGTTTTATTATTTTTTAGTTTTTTATTAGGTTTAGTTTAGTTATTAATATTATTAGGTTATTAGTTTTTAGTTTTATTAGTTATTATTATTATTATTTATTATTAATTTTATTTCTAATTATTTAGTTATTAGTTTTTAGTTATTATTAGTTTATTAATTTTTATTTAGTTATAGTTATTTAGGTTTTTATTAGTTAGTTATTTTATTTTTAGTTATTTAGGTTATTAGTTTAATTAGTTATTAGTTTTATTAGTTTTATTAGTTATTAGTTTAGGTTATTAGTTATTAGTTTAGTTATTATTATTTATTTAGTTATTTAGTTATTAATTATTAGTTTATTATTATTAAGTTTATTAATTTATTAGTCATAGTTATTAGTTTAGTTAGTTATTATTAGTTAGTTAGTTATATTTAGTTAGTAGTTAGTTATTATTAGTTAGTTTATTATTATTTATTATTAGTTATTATTTAGTTATTAGTTAGTTTATTATTAGTTATTAGTTAGTTTTATTATTATTATTAGTTTTAGTTTTTAGTTATTATTAGTTATTAGTTATTAGTTTTATTAGTTTCGTTAATTAGTTATTAATAGTTATTAGTTTAGTTTTTTTATTAGTTAGTTGTTTATTATCATTACTTTAGTTTATTTTATTATTAGTTAAGGTTTTAATTAGTTTTTATTAGTTATTATTAGCTTTATTAGTTAGTTATTAGTTATTAGTTCATTTTTTATTAGTTATTAGTTTAGTTAGTTATTAGTTTAATTATTATTAGTTATTTTAGTTGGTTTATTTGGTAGTTTTATTTTATGTTATTAGATTTATTAAATTAATTATTATTAGGTTTATTGGTTAGTTATTTTATTATTATTAGTTATTATTAGTTTATTAGTTTTTCATTAGTTTTATTAGTTATTATTAGTTATTATTATTATTATTAGTTATTTAGTTTATGGTTATTTTTTATTAATTTTTATTATTATTTGGATTATTATTATTATTTTATTAGTTAATTAGTTATTCGTTATTATTAATTATTAGTTTATAAGTTTATTAGTTATTAGTTATTTTAATTAGATTATTATTACTTATTATTACTTATTAATTTTAGTTAATTTTTATTAGTTAGTTATTATAGTTTTATTATTTGTTATTATTTTGGTTAGATATTTAGTTAGTTAGTTAGTTATTTTTATTATTATTTATTAGTTATTAGTTATTAGTTAATTAGTTTTTAGTTTTTTATTTAGTTTTTATTAGTTATTATTAGTTAGTTTTTAGTTTAGTTATTATTAGGTTTATTAGTTATTAGTTTTATTATTAGTTAGTTATTATTCTTAGTTAGTTATTTATTATTATTATTAGTTATTATTAGTTATTAGTTAGTTATTAGTCAATTATTAGCTATTATTAGTTTAATAGCTTATTAGTTTATTTTAGTTTGTTTAGTTTTATTAGTTAATTATTATTATTGGAGTTATTTTATTAGTTACTTAGTTTAGTTATTAATTTTTTTTTTTAATTTTTAGCTTTCATTGTTATTTATTAGTTTAGTTATTAGTTTTAATTTTTATTTATTATTAGTTATTAGGTTTTCATTACTTTTATTAGCTTTATTAGTTATTATTAGTTAGTTAGTTTTAGTTAGATTTATTTATTTATTAGTTATTATTAGTCATTATTTAGTTATTAGTTATTAGTTTTAGTTATTTATTATTTAGTTTTATTAGTTTATTATTAGTTTTTATTAGTTATTATTATTTTTATTTAGTTTTATTATTTATTATTATTAGCTTTATTAGTGAGTTTGTTTTTAGTTTAGTTATTAGGTTTAGTTTTTATTTACTTAGTTATTTTTATTAATTTATTAGGTTTCATTATTTAGTTATTTTGTTTTATTAGTTATTTAGTTTACTTATTTATTATTAGTTTTATTATTAGGTTTAGTTATTATTTTTATTATTAGTTAGTTATTATTAGTTTTTTTGTTAGTTTTATTATTATTAGTTAGTTATTAATATTTTTAGTTATTCGGTTATTAAGTTATGGTTAGTTATTAGTTATTTTAATTTAGTTAGTTTTATTAGTTTAGCTTATTAGGTTTTTTATTAGTTTTATTAGTATTTTATTTAGTTATTTATTATTTGTTAGTTTTTTTATTAGTTAGTTAGTTATTTAGTTTTATTAGTTATTATTATATATTTATTAGTTTTTTATTAGTTAGCTTTTTTAGTTAAAAAACTAATAACTTAATAATAACAATTAATAAACTAAAAATTAATAAAACTAACTAATAAAATAAATAAACTAATAACTAAACTAGCAAATTTAATAAAAATTAGCTAATAAAATAATAAAACTAATAAATAATAAACTAAGAACTAACTAATAACTAATAACTAGCAAATAATTAAATAATAAAATAACTAAAACTAAAACTAATAATTAAATTATTAACTAAACTAAACTAAAACTAAAACTAACTAAATAATCTAATGAAACTAAATAACTAAATAAAAAATAAAACTAACTAATAATAATAAACTAATAAAAACTAATAACTAATAATAAAATCAAAACTAACTAATAATAATGACTAATAACTAATAATAATAACTAAAAATTAAAACTAATAAAATCAATAAAATAATAACTAATAATAAAACTAACTAAAATAACTAAACAACTGTAAAGTAATCCTTTTACACCAAATTTCTTTTTTACATGCATTCTTTTACATACAGAATATAAAATGCCAGCAACCAAATAATGTTATTTTCATTATAAAATAATGAAAACTTATCAAATAAAACCTACATAGTGACACGAGTCCTAAACCACGATGAACGACCTCGCTTGCCAACAATTGAGTTCTTTTAATACTCAGAGTGCCTAAAACACCCAAAACATTTGTAGAAATTATTAATTATTGTTATTTAATTATTTTAGTTAACACACAACAACAACAACAACAACAACAAGCCTTAATCCCACTAGGTGGGGTCGGCTACATGAATCCTTCGTCTCCATTGTGTCCTATTATGTGTCAAATTCTCATTTAAATCAAGTATACTAAGATCATTTTTTATACATCTTAACCAAGTCTTTTAGGTCTACCTCTACCTTTCTTAACATAAGGCAAATCTAATGCATCTACTCTCCTAATCAATCATCGATGCTTTATGTGGCCAAACCATCTAAGGCGACTCTCCTAATCTTATCTACCACCTGGAGCTACTCCAACTTTTTTCGAATATACTCATTTTGCATTCTATCTCTAAGAGTAAAGCCACTCATCCACCTAAGCATCCTCATCTCTAACACTTAACTTAGTCTTATGCTTCTCTTTATTGGCCAACATTCTACACCATAAGTCATTGCGGTCTTACCACCATCTTATAAAATTTTCCTTAAGTTTAAGTGGGACTTTTCTATCACATAATAGCCGATGCATTCCTCCACTTCAACCATCCAACTTGAATTCTACTAATAACATCTTCATCTATTTCACCATCATTTTGAACAATAGAGCCTAAATATTCAAACACTCACCCTTATTAATGACTTGTTCACCTAATGTCACGACACTACCACTAGAACTTCTACAACTAAAATTACACTCCATATATATTCAGTTTTAGATCTACTTAAATGAAAACCTTTAGACTCTAGAGTTGACCTCCATAATTCAAGTTTCTGTTGGACTCCCTCTCTAGTCTTATCAACAAGAAGAATGTCATCAGGAAAAAGCATACACCAAGGTACATCTTCTTGTAAATGCCTAGTAAGAACATCCATAACTAATGTAAAAAAAGATAAGGGCTTAAAGTTGATCCTTGATGTAATCCAACTGAAATAGGAAAATATTTTGTCAATCCTCCTTGTGTTTGGACACAAGTAACAGCTCTAGTATACATATCCTTAATGACTTGAATATAACCAATATTAACTCCTTTCTATTCTAGAACTCTCCAAAGAACATCTCTTGAAACTTTATCATAAGCTTTCTCTAAATCAATAAATATCATATGTAGATCCTCCTTACTTTCTATGCTTCTCCATCAAACCCCTTAACAAATGTATAGCATCCATAGTAGATCTACCCGGCATGAAACCAAACTGACAGAGAAACTTCTATATCACATCGTAACCTATGCTTAATTACTCTCTCCCATAATTTTAATGTATGACATTAACTTAATTCCTCTATAATTTGCACACTCTTGTGCATCACCCTTATTCTTAAATATAGGAACCAACAAACTCTTTCTCCACTCATCCGCATCTTTTAGTCTTTAAAATGATATTAAAAATATTTGTAAGCCAAGAAATTCCTTGATCTCCTAAACATTTCCACACTTCTATTGGAATATTATCCGTCCTAGCTTTTTCCACATTTCATTTTCTTTAAAGCTTCACTAACTTCAGATTTACTAATAATGATGATAAAATAAAATTTTCTATTTTTGTTTAGGTATTAAGGTTGCTAAAATCAATTGTACTTTCAGATCCTTCATTGAAAAGTTTATCAAAATACCTCATTCACCTATTTTCAATATTCTTTTCTAAAAAAAGCATTTTATTATTTTCATCCTTAATACACTTCACTTGAACTATGTCTTTACTTCTCCTATCTCTTTGCTAACTTATACATACATCTTTCACCTTCTTTGGTATCCAATCTATTGTATAAATCACTAAAAGCTACATTTTTTTGCATCATATACTGATTTCTTAGAATCTCTACAGGCCACTTTATATCTTTCCTAATTCTCCGAATTTTTACATCTAAATGAAGTTTTATAATAATACTTCTTATTTTTTATCTTTTCTTGCACACTCTGACTCCACCACCAACTATTCTTATTAAAAAAAGCTTTTCCTTTTGATTCTCCAAGCACATCTTTAGTAACTTGCTTAATTTCACTTGCTATTTTTTCCCACATAATGTTAGCTTTCTCATGAACATCTCAAATTATAATCTCTTGTAGTTTGCTCTTAAAATATTTTTATTTGTGTTCTTTAAGTATCCCCATCTAATTTTAGGATAATAATTTGGTTTATTTTTTCTCTTACAACCTTTCATCTTAAAATCTAAAACTAACAATCGATATTGGGTAATTAGATTTTCACTTGAATGACCTTACAATCTTTACAATCTAAACGATCTATTTTTCTTATCGAAAATAATCAATCTGGTTTTACTAGATCCATTTTATAAGTAATAATATGTTCATCTCTTTCTTAAATAAAGTGTTAGCAAGTACAAAATCATAAGCTAAAGCAAAATCTAATATAGTCCTACCTTCTTCATTAGTCACTCCAAATCCATAACCACCATGAATACTTTTAAAATCTTCTACCACTCTACCAACATGTCCATTTAAATCTCCTCCAATAAATACCTTTTTTTTCAAGAGGTATCTTTTATATTAATCCCTCTAATTCATTCCAAAATATTTCTTTTGCGCTTACTTCCAAACCTACTTGAGGAGCATAGACACTTATAAAATTGATAATCTTAGTATCAATAATAATCTTTAAAGCTATAATTCTATCTCCACAACTATTAATATTTATAACATTATCCTTCAAACTTTTATCTATAATCACACCTACACCATTTCTAGTACGACTTTTACCTGAATACCAAAGTTTAAAACCTAAACTATCAATCTTCTTGGCCTTCTCCCCAACCCATTTAGTTTCTTGAATACATAAAATATTTATCTTTCTATGAATCATAATATCTATTAATTCCATTAATTTACCTGTAAGAGTACTTATATTCCAAGATCTTAACCTAATTATAGTTTCATGGACCAACTTCTTTGCCGGCATCCGTCCATAATGTGGGAACCCTTGCTTATTTAACATCGACCGGCCGATACTGCTCTAGCACATTTTTCACGTATTTAAGCCATACGCCGCCTGAAACGCCTAGCATTAACACAATGATTTAAAGGATTCATGACATGATTATTTCGACAAGTTTTACGCTGGCTGTCGACTACCTAATGTAACCCTCCACTTTTACGACTTGGGACCGCAAATGACTAAATTAAACGAGTCATATATATATATATATATATAATATATATATATATATATATATATATATATATATATATATATATATATATATAATGTTATTGAAAAAAATCAGCTTTCAAAAGAGGGAGTTAATCAATAATTAAGATTATTATCACTTATTTAAATTAAAATCAGTTATTTAAAATTATACACATTAATATATGTATATATATACATGTTATAGGTTGTTTCCAAATACTAATGGCACTGTGGAAATCTGATGTCATGATTTTCACTATAACTTAAATGCATAATATATACATCTAATGTGTAAATCAAATTAATTTATTAATATAAATAACTTAATTGAATTTAATAAAATAAATAAATAAATGAAAGATTTCAACTCTTTACTAATAAAATTAAAATTTATATGTATATATATTGAAAATATGTATTTAATTTTAATTAACTAAACTTAAATATATAGGAAAGAAGGGAGATATGGTGCAGGTTAATAATTAATAAAAGAGTAATTTTCTTGTCACTATTAGTGTTGAAATAGTGGTAAAAATATCTAAAAAGAATAATAATAATAAAAAATACAGAAATAATCTTTACCAATCCAAAATCTATATAAAAAAACTAATTTTAGAAAATTAAATGATATAAAAAATATTATTATTACTAGCTACTATCATTTAATTATTCTGATTAGTATAAATTCCTATCAAAATAAATTAGAGTAAAATAATTAGTATTAAGTGTTAAAAAATTATTTTTATTATTAAATAAATTAAAAATAATATCAAATACTTTGTACCTAAAAAGGAGAGCAGATTCTTTACCAATCCAAAATCTATATATATTGTTGACCTCCACATATGTGCCACAAGTCGAGTCAAGCCCATAAACCGAATTCTACGGACTTCAGAAGCGACACTATGCAAATCGGGGTTCAAAATGCACTAGACGTCATTGAAAATGGTCGAAATGACCTCCGATCGATGAACGAACTTCACCGTCGCGTTAAGAACGTCAAAATTGATCAGAATATAGACATTGCAAAATCTAATGATCAATCAATTAAGCGCTCGAGTCGTCAACATGTCTGCACATATATCGAGCTCAGAAGGCACCGACACAAGTCAAACGATCTCCGTTTTTCACGAAATTGATCACGTCATTTGTTTTGAAATCAAATCTATCAATAAGATCGCTAAGACTCAATTCGAGATAAGTCGCTAAAATCAGCGGCGTGCATGCATTTCAAATTAACTCAATTTTGTGTCGACTCAAATCAAAAGTTCTCCGACGCTAAACATCGCATCATCATTAAGAACACAAATATATATATATATATATATATATATATATATATATATATATATATATATATATATATATATATATATATATATTGATTATTATAAGAAAATCTAAAATGAAATAATTTAAATTAATTTAAAATTAATTTAAAAAATCTCCAAATTGCCCCTTACACAGTAACCTTTTCCCCTATTTTTAATTTTCTGAAAAAGAAAAAAAAATACTCTCCTCATTTCCTTGTACTTCCTCATTCCCTCCCACTCTCTAATTCTCTCCTCATTATGATCCCGTTTTCTCTCTCTTGAATTTTTCTTCCTCATCGTTCAAGAAAAGAGATATCCCTGAAAAAGGTATTTTCCGCCTCCCTCTCTCTAATTTTCCTCGGTTCTGTGTGCTTCTCCCGCCGCCGGCACTAGCCGGCGCAATTCGCGCGTCCGCGGCACGGCCCGTCGCCCTCTCTTCCGCCTCCGGCCGTTCCGCACGAACAGATCCACGTTCCAGCCCGCGGCCGCGACCCGATCTCGCCGGTCCGAAATCCCGCGCCTGTCGCCACATCCGAGCTCGCGCGTCTTCTGGCCCGGCCCATCCGCGCTGCCACCGATCCGCGATTCCCGTCTGATCCGTCGTTCCGCAGCCCACGAACTGCTGTCGTCCGCACACAGAAGCCCGCGGCCGTAGCCCACAAAGCACCCCCCCCCCCGCGCACCGGCCCGGAACCGCCGCTCCGCGGCCCGCTGCATCTATTCCGACCAGCAAATAAGTGTGCCAGGCGCATCCTGCGGGCCGCACAGGTTTCGCTGCCGACCCGATCAGCCCGCCGCCGATGTACGAAACCACGCGGCCCGCTCTGCTTCAGCCTGATCCGCACGCTACGCGCGGTACCGCCGACCCGTCGTCTCGCGCTCAACCCGAGGCCCGGCCCGTTCCGCTGCACATTCCGTCGCACGGCCCGTGCGCTGCTCAGCCCGTTAACGCAGCGCTCCGAACCCCGCATTCTATGCGCTCGACCCGCTCTGGCCCGCAGCCCGCTGCCAACCGCGCGACCCGCACCTGCCAGCCCGTGCCTCCAGCCAGCAGCCCGCTGCCGGCCCGTACCGACCCGACCCGCACTGCAAAACTGGCCCGCTTCACCAGCCCACTAACCCATTTTTTGCAGCCCTTCAAACCCGCTGTTCTGTTCATGAACCCAGCTCATAGCATCCCACCAGCCTCAAATTTTCTTTTCGCTGCAATCGGAAGAAAATCGTCGATGAATTCTTCGCTGCAGACTCGCTTTTACACCCATTTTCACAGACTATAAATTGGGAAAAAAATCGTCAAGAGTGTTCTTCCTTCGATTTGATGTTACGCCTTTTGTTTAGTCCATTTGTTTGCACAATGGGAATAACATCGTCAGGAGGCGAATTCTTCCTTCGATTTTCGACGTCTTAGCCGCTTCGGCTCACCACAAAATAGGGAAGAAAATCGTCAGTAGAGCGAATTCTTCCTTCGATTTTCAGCATCGCACCCCTTACCTTACATTCCCAATCGCATACCCAACCCCGTTCCTTTGCCTAACACTGCAGTGCACCGCAAAATATCTTAGAACATGTGGGGATTTATGAATGTGAATATATACATATGCTTGTATTTCTTAGCAGGTTTGAAGGCCTCATTGTGCTCAAGGGCGGACGGATGAAAAGAGGTTGTGGTCGCGAAGACACCACTCGCTATGCTCGAGGGCTGCAGGTAAGCCAAACTAGTTGTTAGCTCCAGGAAAATGCTGCCAAAATTTTGTCTAATTTCCAGACTTAGAAAAAAAAATGTGATAATTTTATATTGCATTGTATGTATTCTTGCAGATTTGAAGACCTCATTGTGCTCAGTAGGGCGCGACGGGATGAAAAAGAAAAAAAGAGTAGGTTGTGGTGTCGCAAGACACCACTCGCTACGCTCAGTAGGGCGTACCGAGCAAGCCAAAACACCCCCGATGCAGCCCCCTACACGGGATGATGTCGGGAGGCTGCCAAAATTTTGTCAAATTTTTTACTTAAAAAAAAGGAGGATAAAATGAGCTAACTGAGGAGTGCTAAGTAAGGAGACCTGTGGCTAATTCTATTCTAAATTAAAAGCATCAAATAAGAAAAAAAAGGGGAGCGTTTAAAGCAAATTTTGAAAAGAATAAAATATTCATTTAAAATCTATGAAATTTGGGGAGCCGATAAAAGAGGAAAAACATATGAAAAATATTAACACAAAGAGGATCCTTTGATCCCAGACAAAAACCAAAAGTTCGTAAGTCAAAACAAAGAAGAGGAAAATAAGCCTCCATAAGACTCAGAGACACAAAAATTAAAATATAACCAGATTGCAACGTTCCAGCGGTTGATGCCACCCGCCATCCGATGGGTCGATAGAGAGGGGAATCTCCATAGAGAGTAGAGAACTGCTGTGAAGGCAGTCGGGCTAAGGCAAAGCACTTCCCAGGTTGCAGGTAACACCATCCAGGGAGGATCTATTAAAGGTGCTGAAGGAAAAATGTAGGATATAATGCCTACTTTAGCAGAAATCTCATCATAGTCCAGTTGGGATCGAAGACAAAATTGAATCTACGATGGAGAGCAAGAGTGTATCCATAACCAGAGAAGAAGAAAGGGGAACAAGTAAACAAAAACAGAAAAGAACAAGAGAGCCAAAAGCCAGACTTACGAACAGAAACAAGAAAAGCAAATTAAAACAACACAGAGCCATCAAGCCAAAAAAAAATCAATCCCCTGCTCGACAAAAAAACCATTCAACAAACCTCACTCGTTTCCAATCTTCCAAGTAGAGAGAACATGTTGCGCAGATCGCTACCATTTCTACCGCCCAATCCAATGCAAAAGGGGAAGAACAAGGCAAAATTTTTAAAATAGATTTAATCTTAATCTTAATTAGTAATTTAGGCATGAAAAAAAATAACAAAATAAGCTTAGTAGTTCGTTGAATGGACGACTGGTACCAACATGGTCATGCAATGGTCCGCTCAACGACGACGACTTTTTTTTTAAAAAAAAATATTGGGGCTTTTCAGATTTTGCGCGTATCGGAGTCATACGATGTTGAATTGAGCAAACTTAGTATCGAATCGTAACAAAATTTTCTACAACTTTCATGTTGGTCGAAATTTAAGATTGTGGCCCGATAAGCGCAGCTTTTGAGAATGCGCAAAAAACCACGACGAAAGCTGAAATTTCGAACAGAGATTTTGTGCATATCGAGTCATACGATATCAGAATCTAGCGAACTTGATATCGTTGAAATCGTAACAAAATTTTCTACAACTTTCATGTTGGTTGAAATTTCTGATTGTGGCCCGATACACAGCAATTTCTACGAATGCGTGTAATAACTGCTGCGTCGAGCTGAAACTTTAAAGCGGCTTTTGTACTTTAGAGCAGCTTTGTTATGATTCCAACGATACCAAATTTGCTCGATTCCGACATCATATGACTCCGATAAGCAAAAATACAAAAGCTACCCCAGTTTTAAAAAAAAAAAAAAAAAAAGAGCTAGTCGTCCGATCAAGAGACGACTAGGCCTATTTTGTTAAAAAAAAAATTTATGCCTAAATTACTAATTAAGATTAGAATTAAGCCTATTTTAAACATTTTACGGAAGAAAAATAACATTAAGGCGATAGCGATGAGATCCTTTCTACATCAATTGATTTTATCGATGAGTTGTTGTACTCGGACGACATTGAAAAGCTATGGGATTTAATGTATCCTGATTTTTATATATCTACATAAGATCAGTTGATAGATCGATGAAGCAATACGTAAC